>VMDO01002976.1:0-26134 GCA_007922755.1 Pedetes capensis | reverse complement strand
CATGAAGTTCTTCATGGAGCTGAGAACTTATAGAAAATAATTCACTTACTGAGCCGGGCGCGGTGGCACATGCCTGTAATCCCAGTGGCTTGGGAGGCAGAGGCAGGAGGATTGCAAGTTCGAGACCAGAGGCAGTCTGTGTAACTTAGCCAGACCCTGTCTCAAAAAGTAAAAATAAAAATGGGCTGGGGGTGCAGCTCAGTGGTCCAGCACTTGCAGAGCATGCAAGTGTAAGGCCATGGGTTCAACACCCAGTACTGCAAAAAAATAAAAATAAATAAATAAATAAATAAATAAATTTATTTACTTAAAAATTCTGCTTTCAAAAATCCCCAGATTTACTTGGTTACAAACTTTCTCTCTCTCTCTCTCTATTCTTTTCTCCTCTCTCTGTTCTTTTCTTTCCCTCTCTTGCTCTCTCGCTCTCTCGCTCTTTTCCTCTCTTTCTTCTTTTTTTGCCATACTCAGGGTGGGGAGGGGAGCTGAATCCAGGGCTTTGCACATACTTTCCAAGTTCTCTACCACCGATCAGCATCCTCAGCCCATTTTTTATTTTTTCATCTTGAGGCAGGTTCTCACTAAATTACGCTGGCTGCTTCTGGCCTCGAATATACGTTCCTCCTGCCTCCACCCTAGTCTCTGGGTACTCTGGGTACGTGCACCGCCGTGCCCAGCTGGCCTAGTTCCAAACTTTCAACAAACATACATTGTCTCCTCGTGCATTTGAAGAGACCTTGGAATGACTTGCTGTTTTCTCACAGCGATGTAGTTCATATGCCAACGATTAACTGCAAGGATTGTTTATTTTGTCTTCATTAGCGAGAGCTGACAAGAGACCCAGTTTTCCTAGCCTCGGGAGGAGACCGCGTCAATTAACTTGGCAATATTTATTTCAATTCCATTCAAATGGCGATCAAAGACACCGCAGAAGCAATTGTTTCTAAATTCACGTGGAGGTCATAACCAGATTACCCAGGTACTCCCTGTTCACAGACAAAAATGGCAGACAATTCTGTTGTGTAGCCCAGCTACTTTGTCTCATCACTGAAGCCTGAGAAAGGAAATCTGTTTTTAAATGGAAAAAATAGCTAATGACTCCTTTACTGATTGTTTTTATGTCTTTATCAAAGACCACATTAGTTTTCATTTGCCAAGTCTGTTTAAAGTATAAATAAGCGTGCGCAAATGTATACAGAGAAATAATTCCTAATGTGTGGAGAAGAAATCACAGCAACCTCTTGTCTCTCTGATGCAGTGTGGCCTCAGTTAAATCTTTAGCTCCTGAACCCTCCCAGCAGTATCAGATGAATAATTGTGATTATCATCTAAATAGCTTCATGCTCAGGGCTTTTGAGACAAAATCTTGCTATGTTGCCCAGGCTCCCCTGGAACTCATGATCCTCCTGCCTCAGGCTCCCAAGTGCTGGGATTACAGGCTTATACAACATGCCTGGCTCAGACTTCTTTTCTTTATTTTCATTTTCTTCTTTCTTCCCTTTTTCCCTCCTTTTGGTATAGTACTGGGGGATGGAACCAAGGGCCTCACACATGCTAGGCAAGCACTCCAACCACTGAGCTGGACCTTCAGCTCATATTTAATTATTTATTGGGTCTTCCTAAGTTGCACAGGCTGCCTGTGGCCTTGAACTTGCCATCCTCCTGCTGTCATATGTAAGATGGAAATGGTAACACTGATCCCATGTACAGGTTGCAATAACGACCAATGCTTGAGCCCCATTTAAACTAAGACCTTTATATATGGTGAGCATTAGGGTTAAGAGCACTGTGTGGTATGGCCTGCATGTTAATTTTTTCAATGTCAGAAAACCATTACTTCTATGTCTACTTCTCTCTATCAGGGTTCCCATATAGAGAATGGTGGAGTGTAGGAGAAGCTGACTTTCACTGCCTAGAGAAGATTGCTTCTTCTGCTATGTCTAATTAAAATTAATAAAAGTTTCCTTTTCCTTTTTCAAAATAGTTTTTCCAAATATACCATAGTATCATTTCAAATTACACCAAAGATTCTGCTATGTTGCCCTTCTCTTTGTTCTAGCCCCCTTGGACTATCCTGTCGAATACAATAGGTAGTGACAGCTAAAGTTTTAGAGGCAGCCTCCCTCAGAGATAAGACAGAACTTGAGCATGGGAAGAAGAGGCTTTGGCAGGGAGGAAGAAAGATTGGTCTTCCAGAAAAAAGGCAACAGCATGAGCAAAATCAAAGAGAGGGCAAGAATGAAGTGTGCAGGGAAATATAGATAGCTGTGAAAAGATCTTAAGACCATTTTAAAATATAGCCCAAGGCTGGATAGGGTGCTGCATGCCTGTAATCCCAGCACTTGGAGGATCACAAATTTAAAGCCAGCCTGGGCTACATAGTGATCTCCATGCCAGCCTGGGCTACATAGTGAGACCCTGCCTGAATAAATTAGTAGGTAAGTAATTAAATAAATAAATGTGTGTGTGTGTGTGTGTGTGTGTGTGTGTGTGTGTGTATCACCAAAAGTAACATTTAAAAATGGTTCCTTCTGAAGAGTAAGTTCAATAAAGACTTTTGTTCTGCGTGAATCCTTGCTATTTTATTTTACTCTCTATCTTTCTGAAGAACATGAATTGATTAAATGTACTAATTTGCAGGCCAGTATCAGAGTCAACATGGCCACAGAGAAAGTCTTTCTTAAGAATTTACTCTTTCTTAACGTAAGGCAGCCTTTATCCCACCCAATGTAATAGTGATTTTTTTTTTCTTTTCAGTAAGAGCTTCGGATAAAAATAGTTATCCAACTCTTCCTTTCAAATATACCTCAGCCAAACTTTTAGAATCACATGAAAATGACCTTCATAGATAGAGGCAGCCAAATAAAAGGTGCCTAGCTCTGTTTTAGCAGTGAACCAAGATGTCCTTGGACAGAGTTTATTTTCAAGTTCGTAGAAAGAACGAACAAAGGGAGACTTTCCTTTACTACTTCCCATAGAACAAATCTGTCATTTTGCCAGGCTTGATAACCTAAGATGGACGGAGCCTTTCTGGAGACATTTGGGAAACAAACTATTACCACATATGCAGATAGTATCCCCCACATCGCTTGGTTCAATATAAATACTAAATGTGTTCCTCTCTCTGGAAAATTCTCGGAGCGCCTGGCAAGAGGAGGCTACTCAATTCTCCCAAGTCAAAACAATGCCTCAATGATGAGTCCCTAGGCAGGTTTCCAGAATGTAGAAGATGCGGTTGGTATGCACATTGCACCAAGGACCTGCTATTTGCTTTGCTGGTTAAACCAAAGCTAAGAACTTCTTGGAGAGCCAGCAACTCTTGGGTCTGAGCACCCTCTTTGAGAATCCCTCTTGCACTCCTTCACTGACAAATGCATCTCTGATTCCTACTGTATGGAGTCCATCATGTTGAGCGCTGGGGAAGGTAACTGGGTACAAACACAGAAAATTGCCCTAGCAGAGGGTTTAATTTGTAGGAGAGACAGGCATAGGTACAAACAGATAAGGGGAAAGTTAAAAACAAAAGAATCCATGACATGAGACACATTCATTCTACCTCTCCATAAATTTTGACTATCGTCCGAAGTCAACCAGATCCTCTGTTTGCCTTGTTAAGGAATTTAGACTCTGTCATGTGGGTACTAGAAACAATTACAATGTTTAAACAGGAACTAGCAGGACATGGTTGTGTTTTAGAGGGACCTGTATTGTGAAGTGGCAAGATTCCAGTCAAAACAACAGGAGAGAAGTTTTCAATAATTGAGGCAAAAGTTGAGGGTCCAAACTAAAACAGAGGAGTAAACATGTCTGAGGAAGAACAATTGGAAAGGTTGGCCACTGATGAGATGCAAAAGACGGGGCTGTTGTTGTTAGGCACCCTCAAGTCCTGTCTGACTCATAGCAACCTTCATGAGGTTTTCAATGGCTGATTGTTTCAGGATTGCCTCAGGAGTGGATTACCACTCCTTCTCTCATTTTTGTGGTGCTGGGGATTGAACCCGAGGCCTGAGAGACTGCAGAAAATGGCTCTACCAACTGAGCTAAATCCCAGCCTCAAAAGACAGGATAGAGGAGGGGAAACCCCAACAGCAGGGACGTCACAAGGAAGCACTGTGACTCATGTTTGCAGCCAATCTGGACAAACAGGGGGAAATAAAACTAGTGTCCTCATTCCAGATGAGGGAGGGAAAGAGAGGATTTTCATAGAAGTTTAAGGATCTAGGGGAGTTTGCTTACAATACAATTAGTTTTGCAAATGGGTCATGCAACACTTGAAGATCAAGAAATCAAATTAGGGGGTTTTGACCAGCATTATTTTTAACTTTTACAAGATTTGTTGGGAAATAATTTACACACAGTAGCATCTACCCCCTACACATGTCTGTCAGCTTGTCATGCTGTGGGGGCTCGCATGTTGCTCTGATGCTGAAAGCTATGCCAGTGGTATTTCAGATTCCAGCAGGGCCATCCATGGTGGACAGGTTTCAGCTGAGCTTCTAGACTAAGACACACGAGGGAGAAGGACCTGGTAGCCCATTCCTTAAACAATTAGCCATTGAAAACGGTATGAATAGCAGAGAAGCACCTTCAAATATAGTCCTGGAAAATGGGCCCCCAGGCTGGAAGGCATTCAAGAAACCACTGGAAAAGGGTTGCTTCCTCAAAGTAGAGTGGACCTTAATGATGGGAATGGAGTAAAGCCTCTGAGACCTCCTTTTGCTGATGTGGTATGACTCAAAATGTGAAGAAAAAACACGTGACTACAACATCGTGCTCAAACATAAAAAGATTGCGTACATGGCACAGTGTTGGTAGCGTTTCATTCTGTTGTGTGAGTCAGATCGGACTCAATGGAACCCAACAAGAATTCACTCATTGTAAATGTATACATTGCCCACAGCTGTACCATTATGGCATCAGATTTTGGAAGCTAAGCAGGGTTGGGCCTGGTTAATACTTGGATGGGAGACAGGCTGGGAACACCAGGTGCTGTAGGCTTCGGAGAAGGACCTGGCAACTCACTCCAAAAACACAATCAGCTATTGAAAACCCTATGAATAGCAGAGAAGCACTAACAATACTGTTTCACCTATCGTAGGTAGGGTCACTCTGAGTCAGACAACTCAGCAGCACCGAACAACAACAACAAAGTTGAGGGCCCAGTGTTTTTGTTTGTAAATTGAGTCAAAACTACTTTCATAATCCCTAATTACGACATTTCTAACATCCTAAGAAATTTCCTCACATCCGTTTGCAGTCCATCTCTGCTTCCATCCTCCGCCCTAGGCAACCACCGAGCTGCTTTGTGTTTCCTTAAACTTGTCTTTTCTGGGTATTTTTAAAACGTTTTGTGTCTGGCTTCTTTGACTTAGCCTGGTGGCTTTGAGGTCCATCCATGTTGACCACGTATTTATTGATAGTCTGTTGCTTTTAATTGCTGAATAATCTGTTGTATGGATGTACTACATTGTGTCAGCTAACCACAAACTGAAGGACCTTGGGAGTGTTTCCACTCTGGGGCTAATGATAATGCTGCTTGAAACTTTGCTTGTAAACTTTTGGCTAGTTATATTTTTTTCTTGTATAAATCCCTAGAAAAGGGGAATTGCTATGTTTTATGAAAAAAAATTATGCTTAACTTTAGGAAACTGCTAATTTTTTAATTGGCTGTACCATTTTACATTCCCACCAGTAATTTATTGAATGTGTCAGTTGTTCCAAATTGGTTGTGTTAGACTTTCTAATTATAGCTCTCCTAGTGGGTATACGCCTGCAGCCATAGCCCTGTGGCATCCGATCCTGTCAGATCTCAGAAGCTAAGCAGGGTCAGGCCGGGTTAGTATTTGGATGGGAGACCACCTGGGAACACCAGGTGCTGTAGGCTTGGGAGATGGACCCGGCAACCCACTCCCAAAAATCAATCCACCATTGAAAAACCCTATGAACAGCAGAGAAGCACTGACAATAGTGTTTCGCCTGTTGTACACAGGGTCGCTATGAGTCAGATACCTACTTGACGGTACTTAACAACAACCACAACAATTTTGGGGGTAAGGACCCGGCAACCCACTCCCAAAAATCAATCTGCCATCGAAAACTCTATGAACAGCAGAGAAGCACTGACAACAGTGTTTCACCTGTTGTATGTAGGGTTGCTATGAGTTGGATACCAACTTGATGGCACCTAACAACAACACAATAACAGTGGGTATACAGTGGATTCTCATTATGGCTCTACTTTTCCTCATGACTAAATGTGGCTGAGCACATTTCCATGTGCTTATCAACCAGTCATATACCTTCAAATCTTTTATGCCTTTTGCAATTGGATTCCTTTTTTAATTTTTGATTTATGAGAGTCCTTGATATATTACCTTATCAGATATAGGATTAGAAAACATCACACAAATGGTCAATAAGACATGAAAAAATTCTCACTATCACTCATCATCAGGGAAATGCAAGTCAAAACCCTAATGAAATATCTCATGCCAGTTAGAATGGATATTTTCAGAAAGACCAAAAATAACAAATGCTAGTAGAAGAAGCAGAGAAAAGAGACTCTTACACCCTGTTGATGAGAATGTAAATTATTATAAATATCATATGAAGTACTGATCATTGTTCTCAACTGATCATATGAAGTATTATGAATATCATATGAATTTGCTCACAGACTAGAAGTAGAGCTACCATATGACCCAGCAATCCCACCTCTGGGTATATTTAGCCAAAGAAATTGAAGCCAGACATATCTGCACTCCCATGTTTAATGCAGCACTATTCCCAATAGCCAAGATATGGAATCAACCTAATGTTCATTGACAGATGAA
Organism: Pedetes capensis; assembly: GCA_007922755.1. NCBI lineage: Eukaryota > Metazoa > Chordata > Mammalia > Rodentia > Pedetidae > Pedetes > Pedetes capensis. The sequence goes on along the minus strand of VMDO01002976.1, from coordinate 19,304 downwards.
TGGATAAAGAAGATGTGGCATATATATATAATTGAATATTATTCATGCATTGAAAAGAATACAGTTCTGTCTTTTGTAATAACATGAATGGAACACAATATTATGTTAAGTGAAATATCAGGCTCAGAAAGAGAACTGCCACATGTTCTCACTTGTACATAGAAGTTAAAATATGATCTCAAAGTAGAGAATAGAATTCTCATTATCATAGCCTGAAAAGGGAGTTGGGGGGTGGTGGTCAGAGAATGGTTAATGGGCACAGGAGTGCAGTTGGGTAGGGGGAATAACTTCCAATGTTCTATAGCATAGTAAATTAAATCATGGTTGGCAAAAATTAAATGTTTGAAAATAACTAGGAGACAAAATTTTGAATAGTCACAGCATAAGAAAATGATCTATGCCTGAGGTGGTAGATATGCCAATTACCTTGATTTCATCATTATACCTTGTGCTGAATCATCACTGTACCCATAAATATGTATAATTACTATCAATTTAAAATAAAAATATGTTAAAATAAAAGCTGTAAATGATATGACATAATAATACAACTTTTCAACTTTCCATAACTGTAGTAATCCCATGATTAGTTAGCCCCATTGCTTTGGGGCCTGTGGTGAGGTGGTACATCATGGAGGCAGCACATTGCAAAACTGTTCACCCAATGGCTGGGGTGTAAAAGAGAGAGAAGGGGAAGCAGCTGGTGTCTCAAACACCCCCTTCAAGAGCACATGCTCAATAACCTAAGACCTCCCACTTGGCTCCCTCTCTTTAAGGTTCTTGTTGTTGTTGTTGTTGTTAGGTGCCATCCAGTCATGTCTGACTCATACTGACCTTCCTAGGGTTTTCAATGGCTGATTGTTTCGGGATTGCCTTGGAAGTGGGTTACCACATCATTCTCCCGTTTTTGAGGTGCTGGGAATCGAACTCGGGACCTCAGAGACTGCAGAGTGACGCTCTACCAACTGAGCTAAATCCCAGCCCCCTTTAAGGTTCTACCACCTCCCAATTGGACCACGAGCTGAGGAACAAATCCTAAGCTGGGCACTGTGACTCAGGCCTGTAATTCCAGGTCTCAGGAGGCAGAGGCAGGAGGATTTGAGTTTGAGATCAGCTTGGGTTACACAGTAAGAGCTTGGCTCAAAACAAACAAAGAATTTATGAATATACTTAATGCCAGGTGCCATGGCTTACACATACAACCCTAGCTCCCAGGGAGGCAGAGGCAGGAGGATCACAAGTTTGAGGCTAGAGGCAGCCTGCACAACTGAGACCTAGGCTTAAAATTAAAAACACATAAAGGTCTAGGGGTGAAGCTCTGTGGTAAAGCACTTGCCTAGCATGTGGTTCAATACCCCCAGTGCTGCAAAAAACAAACAGCAACAACAACAAAAATCACACCAGCCATTATCCTATAATCAGCACTATCTTTTTTACAAAAGAGAATAGAAGAATGCATTGTACATTGTTCTAAAAAAACTTATATACCATAAATTCCATGTTTTCTAAATTGCCAAAAAGAAAAGGATATGTTTTGTTGATTCATGATGAAAATATCTTTAAAGCTACCACAGTATGGCTTTCAGAGTATATGGCACAAAGACTTGGGAAGGACAAGAAGGAGGTGGGAAGCAGTTGAGGACAATGATCAGAGAGGAAGCTCAGAATCAGATCTTACCACAAGGACAATGACCAAACAAGAGGGACATGAACTGGTGAGGGTCCTATAATGTTGGGGGACTTGGGCTCCAGATAAGATCCATACATGTGTGGGAGAAATCTATTAAAGAGCAATGAAGAAAATGTGTAATTCTAACATGGAAGATTAAACTCCCCATGGGAAGCCCATTTCAGCCAGACTGAAGAATGGATTGTTGTTTGTTGTTAGGTGCTGTCAAGTTGGTATCCAACTCATAGCGACCCTACGCACAACAGAAGAAACAATATTGTCAGGGCTTCTCTGCTGTTCATAGGGTTTTCAATGGGAGACTGATTTTTGGGAGTGGGTTGCCGGGTTCTTCTCCCAACTCTACAGCACCTGGTGTTCCCAGGTGGTCTCCCCTCCAAGTACTAACCAGGCCTGACCCTGCTTAGCTTTCGAGATCTAAAGGGATCGGATGCCACAGAGCTAATCCAGGAAAGGAGGCCTATGACTTGAGGGGAGACCAGAGATATGAAAAACAATGGCTCAACTGGAATGAAAAGAGCCACTAGCTCATGGCAGTGGGAGGAGATAGAAAAGTCAACGGGGACAAAAATTCCACTAATGAAGAAAGCTGGGGACTGAGATGTTTAAAACTAAAACCTCACTTGGGTCTCACTACATAAGTAAATAAGGGCTAATATGGCACATGCCTATAGTCCCAGCAACTCGGGAGGTGGACGCAGGAGGATTGCAAGCTGGAGGCCACAGGTTACCTGTGTAATTTAGCAAGACCCTGACTCAAAAATAAAAAATAAAAAATGGGCTGAGGGTGCAGCACTTACAAAGAATGTGCGAGGCCCTGGGTTCAACTCTCAAGTGCCACAATAAAGAGAGGGCTAATATTTGTGTTTCCAGTTGTCTCCTATTTACTAACACTGCATGTGGCTTGCACACCTATAATCCCAGTGACTTCTGAGGAGGAGGTGGGAGGTTTACAGATTTGAGGACAGAGGCAGCCTGCATAACTTAGCAAGACTCTGGGTCAAGATAAAAAATTAAAAATGGACAGTGGGTGCAGCTCACAGATAGAGCACTTGCAAAGTATGTGCAAGGCACTGAGTTCAGCACCCCTGTTCAGGGGGGTGGGGGAAAGAAAGGAAAAAAATAAAATAAAAGCTTTACTGAAAATAACTAAATTAATCCTTGTTGCATATACAGGAAGGGAATTCTTATTTATTCACTATTCCACTATTCAGTCATTCAAAATCTCTGTACCTTAACTATTAATTTAATTACTGATGTTAGCCAATGGATGAGAATTTTCTGCATAACACAGGTTGTTAATGAGTCTTCCTCCAATTGTGATGCCATGTTTTTCTTCATAAAGTTCAGCTTCTTGGATTATTTGCCCAGCATAGAGTTTGAAGAGGTACGGTGAAAGGATACAGCCCTGATGCACACCTTTCTTGTTTTTAAACTAGGCAATGTTTCCTTGTTCTTTTCTAAGGGCTGCCTCCTGATCCATGGACAGATTTCTCATGAGTACAATTAAGTGCTCTGGTATTCCCATTCTTTGTAATGTTATCCATAATTTGATATGATCCACACAGTCAAATGCCTTTGCATAATCAATAAAATATAGATTTCTTTTTGGTATTCTCTGCTTTTGGCTAATACCCATCTGACATCAGCAATGATATCCCTGGTTCCATACCCTCTTCTGAATTTGGCTTGATTTTCTGGTCGCTCCTTGCCTATTTACTGTGGCTGTCACTTTTGAATGATCTTTAGCAAAATTTTACCTGTATGTGATTTTAATAATATTGTTCAATAATTTCCACATTCAGTTGGATCCCCTTTCTTGGGAATAGGCATAAGTGTGGGTCTTTTCCAGTCAGTTGGCCAGGTAGCGGTTTTCCAAATCTCTTGGCATAAACAAGTTAGCACCTCTAGTGCTCCATCTGTTTGTTGAAACATCTTTATTGGTATGCCATCAATTGCTGGAGCCTTGTATTTCACCAATTCCTTCGAGGCAGTTTCTGCTTCATCCCTCATTGGCTCCTGATCATATACAACCACTTGAAATGGTTGGCCATTAACAATTCTTTTTGGTATAATGACTCTGTATAGTCTTTCCATCTTCTTTTTGTGTTTCCTGGGTCATTTAATATTTTCCCTGTAGAATCCTTTACTAATGCCTCTCAAGGCTTGAATTTTTTTCTTTAATTCCTTAAGCTTGAAAAAAATGGAGTGCATTCTTACTTTTTGGTTTCCTATCTCTAGCTCTTTGCACATGTCATGGTTATATTTGATTTTGTCTTCTCGAGCTGCCCTTTGAAATCTTGAATACCACACAACTCCCTTCAGTTCTAGGATATTCTTCACCAAGTTAGGCTAAGATATTGGCACATTCATGTAAGATTTTGACTATTCCAGTTGTAATATGCATCTTTTCTGAATGTTCTTTTTAAGCATAGAGGCTAAAAAATAATCAGAATGCCTGCAGATGCATGCATTTTCATAGCTCATTAATATGTTTTTTTAAAACTTCTATTTGACACCTATGGCAAATATAGACTTGTGCCATTTCCCTGCTTATAACTCAAAATTTCCCAGGCATGATTGCCTTCATTGCATACCACATAACTTCCACTCTTCTAAGGCTTTTTTTTTTTTTTTTTTTTTTTTGCTACAATAGAACCATGACTGTTCTAAGCATTCTCATAATGTCAGTGATAGCCTCTAATACCAACCAATGTCCAAGAGCACCAGATAAACTCACCTGCTGGACAGAAAAGTGTGATCAATAAGGGTAATGGTCATTCATACACACTTATAAGAAACACATATAATTTTGCATATTCGACTTTTAAATTTTAAACACATTAAATCTATTATATTTTCTTTTGCAATTATTCGGTAACAGATGTGAATTTTTGACTTAGGTAGGGTGCTCTTATTTATTTATTCAGCAGATATTTGTAGGCCACATGTCCCAGGTAGAACACTCTCTTTGGTCTATAATGGGCACAAACACTTGAAAAAGATTGTTTTATATTTAATTAGAGATAAGGCTGGATCACAAGTTGTTGTTAGGTGCTGTTGAATCGGTATCTGACTCATATGTACAATGGATGAATCACTATTGTCAGTGCTTCTCTGCTGTTCATAGGGTTTTCAATGGCAGATTGATTTTTGGGAGTGGGTTGCTGGGTCCATCTCTCAAGCCTACAGCACCTGGTGTTCCCAGATAGTCTCCCATCCAAGTACTAACCACGCTGGACCCTGCTTAGCTTCCAAGATTGACGGGATCAGATGCCACAGGGCTGCAACTGCAGGCTGGATCACAAGTTAGGATGGTACTAGTCAGTATGTGTGACCAATGGGGTGGAGGAGTTGCAGACCATAGCTACTATAAAGTACAAGGAAAGGACAGAGAAATTGCTTCCAAATGTGATGAGGAAGACCCCAGAAGACAGGATTTGAGGCCTGTCCTTTGCAGCCCAGGAGGTACCTGTTCCCAAGAATGATGCAGACCATCTGAAGGTTAGGTCAATTTGGCAGAGGAACAGCAACATGATTTGTGTGGGTGTGAGCCCGTGAACCAAAACAGATGGAACTTTGGGTCCATATCCTTGATAGGGTTCTTCAGAAGGGTTTCAGGGCGTTTTCTGTAAATGACCTTGATCTTGGCATTGCATCTACTGCCTAGTATTTTCTTTTTCAGCTGTTAGTTCAGACTTCAGAGCTACATCATAGAAGTGCAGGAACTACACATAAAAATTTTGAAATATTTACTGTTAATTAGAGTGAAATTCAGGAAATAGGTGATATTTTAGTATGCCATTTTAAATATCACATTTCCTCTTTTGTAAGCTGGCATAAGTCCCAACTTATCTGAATGTCTTTGAGGATTAAGACAGTTTCTCCTGACTTATTTTTAGACTTAGAAGGCAATGTTTTTTTGTTGTTGTTGTTTTGTTTTTTTTCCTCAATACACTTATAATTTTATTAATGAATACATTTTGAACATTATTGGATTTCTTTTTTTTATTGGACATTTTTAATGTACACCTTAATGTGATTCATTCTGACATGCTTTTCATTGTGGCATTTATATATATGCATTTTGATGTACATTATTCATATAGGTTCCCCCTTACCCTCTTATATGAAGGCAATGTTTTTTGAAACTTATTTTCAAAGCAGGCAAAGACAATTTATAGTAGCTATACATATAAATTTGCATAAGAAATCACAGCAGATAGTAGGAAACAGTGTTGTTGGGAAAGGTCAGGACTCAGTGTTAATGTCTAGTTCTGCCATTAGCTAATTATGAAGGCCTGGATAAATCTTTGCTTTTACTGAAGTTGAGCTTTCTCAGTTTGGTGATTTTTCACAGAATCAGGGGGTTGAAATAAATGAACTATAAATTTCCTTTTACTTATAATAATTTTTGTTTTTTCTGTGTATTGGCAAGTACCCAAAGTTTATACATTAGTATTTACTTTTTTTTTTTTTTTTTAACTTTTTTGAGACAGGGTCTCGCTAAGTTATGCAGACTGCCTCTGGTCTCGAACTTGCGATCCTCTCGCCTCCGCCTCCTAAACTGCTGGGATTACAGGCATGCACCACCGTGCCTGGCCCACAATTTACTTTTTCATGAAAATACTAAGAGGGTCTCCTTACATGGAAATAGAGCAGCCTGGGAGGAGAGCTGCATAAATGGATTTATGAAATAATATGTGTCTTTGCCTGACTGAGATAAAGCTTGAAGTCCAATGACTTTCTTTTGGCTGTTGTATCAGTATCAATATTAATCAAATGGTTAAATCAGATTTGAATGCTTTGCAAATCAACCTATTTGCAGACGGGGAAATGCCAAGGAAGCAATTGCTTGGCATTTAGTCTGAGAGCTGTAAGTAGAATGAGATAATTGCTCAGTAACTCAAAAATAATTACTCTCACAAAAATACAGTGGAAATGGTAGGCATGTAAAAGAAAACTGAGATCCACAAAGCACAAAGAAGGTGACATCCAAGGGAGACAAAGCTCTTTAACCAAGGATATTTTCCTGAGTACTAAGTCATCCCACGCTCAAGGATGGTCCCAGTTGTATGTTTCAAAAGAATCAACACAAATGTTCCATCCATATTTTTAGCACTGGGTAGACCTGTGCTAGAGGGTTACTTTGCCATGAGTCACAGCTGAGGGAATGCACTAATTCAGAAGGATCCCTGGCACAGAGGGCCTAAAGGCAGCACGCATTCCCAGAGCAGCTGCCTCAGAGCACTGCCCAGGGGCTTGAGGGCTCAGTTGCTTTCCATGTTGCCTGGAGAATCCTGAGCTGGACAGATACTTTGAGGGAACACCCCAGCAAGTACACGGCTCCCATTATGGGGTATGTGCTGACCTGGAAATTGGAAGGGAGAGCTGAGTCTTGGAATTCTCTAGCATAAAGACTTATTAACTGGAAACCAGGGATATCATTGTTGATGTCAGATGGATTTTAGCCAAAATCAGAGAATATCAGAAAGATGTCTATCTATGTTTTATCGACTATGCAAAGACATTTGACTATGTGGATCATAACAAATTACGGCTAACACTGCAAAGAATGGGAATACTAGAGAACCTAATTGTACTCATGAGGAATCTGTACATGGACTATGACGCAGTCGTTCAAACAGAACAAGGAAACACTGCTTGGTTTAAAGTCAAGAAAAGTGTGCATCAGGGCTGTATCTGTTCACCATCTCTCTTCATTTCTATGCTGAGCAAATAATCAAAGAAGCTGGACTTTATGAAGAACAATGTGGCATCAGGATTAGAAGAAGACTCATTAACCACCGGTGTTATGCAGATGACACAACTCTGCCTGATGAAAGTGAAAATTTGAAACATTCTAATAAAGATCAAGGAGCACAGCCTTCAGTATGGACTGTACCTCAACATCAACAGAAAAATCCTTACAACTGGGTCAGTATGCACCTTCCCAATAAAAGGAGAAAAGATTGAGGTTGTCCAAGATTTTGCTTTACTTGGCTCTATAATCAACACACATGGAAACAGTGGTCAAGAAATCAAAAGACATTGCTTTGGGAAAAGCTGTGGCAAAAGATCTCTTTAAAGTATTGAAAAGTAAAGATTTCAAATTTAAGATGAAGGTGCGCCTGACTCATGCCATGGTATTTTCCATTGCATCATATTGTGAGTGCTGGACATAGAACAAGGGAGACAGAAGAATTAATGCTTTTGAATTATGGTACTGGAGATGAATATTGAATATACCATGGACTGCCAGAAAAACCAACGGATCTGTCCTAGAAGAAGTGCAACCAGAGTGCTCCTTGGAAGTAAGGATGGCTAGACTGCATCTTACGTATTTTGGACATGTAGTCAGGAGGGATCAAGCCCTGGAGAAGTACATCATGTTTGAGAGAGTGGCAGGTCAATGACAAAAAGGAAAACCCTCTGCTAGATGTAGTGACACAGTGGCCGCAACAATGGACGTAAACATAAATAAGATTATATGCCTGGCACAAAACTGGGGACTGTTCCATTCTGCTATACATACGGTTGCTATGAGCTGGACTCAACTCAACCATACACAACAACAGCATTCTGTTCTTACAACAGGCCATCTCTATGTCTTCAAATCTGTTGATGGATGATTTGGGTTAGGGAGCAGCCAAAGTGCTAAGAGAACAAGACACTCAGTGGAGGAGCCAGAAGGGGCAAGACACAGAGAGGAAAGAGGTCCGGAGAAAAAGCAAAGGTTAATAACATGAGATAGGGGACTGAACAAGGACAAAGCCACAGACCCAGGCTTTCATCTTTGTCCTACCACATCCTAACTGTCCACCTCTTTCAGTTTCTACATCAGAAATAAATCAGAAATAGATAGAGTGTACGAACATCCTCAAATACAGAGAGCACTGAAAAACCTGCTCTTTCCCTCACTACCGCCAGCACTATTATGGGGTGAATTGTATCACTTCCCCAATGCATATATTTAGCTCAGTCAGTGGAGTGATGCTCTGTGCACTCTGAGGCCCTGGGTTCAATTATCAGCACCACAAAAAAAAAAAATGGGAGAAGGACCTGGTAGCCCACTCTCTAAACAATCCCCAAATCAATCAGCCATCGGAAACCCTATGAATAGCAGAGAAGCACTGACATAGTGCCTGGCCTGGCACAATGTTGGGGAGTGTTTCATTCTATTGTACATAGGGTTGCTATGAGTTGGATCTGACTCGATGTACCTAACAACAAGAAACCCCCAGTACCTCAGAAAGTGACTATTTGTAGACAGGGTCTATAAATTAAAATGAAGTCATTAGGGTGAGCTCAATGCCAGTGTGGCCTGCATCCTTTTAAGAATGAATATGAGCAAAGTACAATGATATACATGCATGGAAAGGTCATAATGAAACCCATTAATTCATACACTAAAAAAAATTACTAATAAGAATCATTTAGGGCATACACACATGGATAACCATGTGCAAACATGAAGAATACATCTAGTTGTAAACCAAGGAAAAAGCAAGTTGGCTCACCCCTTGATCTTGGATGTGAAGCCTCCAGACTTGTGAGAAAATCAATTTCTGTTGTTTAGGCCCCCCGACCTATGGCACACTATTATGACAATTCTAGAAAATGAACCCATGTACCAACACCTGCCCTGCTTCCAGCATAAGGCATATGGCAAAATCCACTCTGAGGAGAGAAATCCAACACCCCGAAGCAGCTGTGCTTGCAGGTAACAGCGTTATTGTTGTTGGATACTGACTCGATGGCACCTAACTCTTAGCGACCCTGTGTACAACAGGCGAAACACTATTGTCAGCGTTTCTCTGCTATTCATGGGGTTTTCAATGGCTGATTGATTTTTGGGAGTGGGTTGCCAGGTCCTTCTCCCAAGCCTACAGCACCTGGTATTCCCAGGTGGTCTCCCATCCAAGTACTAAACAGGCCTGACCCTGCTTAGCTTCCAAGATCTGATGGGATCGGATGCCACAGGACTACAGCTGCGGGCACTAACAGCGTTATTAGGGAAACCCAAACTCATGTCAAACCATTTGGTGAGTACTCTCTGAGGGGAAAGTAATATAATGAAGTTAGTCAACAACAGGATCCTAGCAAGACATAAATCTCTGGTAGAACATAAACTTTTCCTTATGAATAAGATAAAGAAAAAAATTTAATGCTGGACACATTAAACTATTTATACATAAACCAGATATTATCAGAATTACTTGCCAAAGAGAGTAAAGTCCTTAGTTATTATCACAACTATCATAATGATAACTAATATGGATAAAAGAAATCTTTAGTGCCTCAAAAATCCAGTCATGTTAGCTTAATAAAATGCTTCCATTTAAACTGTGCAGACATGATTAGTCAGTTGGGGGCATCTTTCTACCAGTCTAATTTATTGAAAATGCCCATTAACCGTACTTACTGCAGGGAAGACCGGTGAATAGGATGCACAGGGAATGGCTTCCAAAGAAATATCTGGCCCTCAAGGACACCTCAGTGTTAAGTATTAGCATGCCTTAAAATGCCTTTCATATGTTTCATAGGACTAGAAATGAGCTGTGGGGGTCTGTGTGTGTTCTTGCTAATTTGACTAAGTAGATCTTATTATGGAAACTGAAGCCAATTTCACTTTAATAATTGTCAATTGAGTCTGGAATATAAATGCAGTTGTCAGTGGACACAGATTGCTTTTCATGAATGCCATCCCCACTACCGCCAGCCTGAGTTTAGAGGGATAGGAGTAGAGATGAAACCAAGGGTAGCATGTTGCCATGTTTGCTTCAGAAAGAAAGAAAAGAGGAAAGAAGGGTGAGAGAAAGAGAGAGGAGAGGAGGGGGAGAGGGAGAGAGAGAGAAGGAAAGGGAGAGAGAGAGAGAGAGAGAAGGAGGAGGGGGAGAGAGAGAGGGAGAGGTGCCTTTTCAGTTCCCCAAATGCTTGGAAGTCATCATCTCCATTCTCACAACAAGGAAAAAATCTAAACTGAAAAAAAAAAAACTGTGACTTTTCTTAGATCTACCAGATAATTGAAAACACATGGCAAGTCACCTCCCCAAATTGGAGAGAAATAAAGTACAGTGCAGACAAAATCAACTCACTAGAAGCAGAGGCTCCTGAAGTCAGTCGTAACTAATAGGAACAATTAAGTGGTATTTAATAGCCATTAAATATAAGTATATAAATATAAGTATACATATATATAAATATAAATATAAGCCATTTAAGTGCCATTAAATATAAATGGCAAGGGAATGTATGAAAGAATGCTCACCATCATCTTCCATCAGAGAATTGCAAATTAAATCAACACTAAGATATCACTTGGGAGAAGGACCCAGCAACCCCCTCCCAAAACTCCACCATTGAAAACCCTGTGAACACTTACTTGATCACAAATTCATGGAGGGCTGAGTGTGGTTTAGCCCAAGAGTGAAAAAGTCTGGGGACACAGCCTTAAAAGGAGGCTCACACTTTCGTGGATTTTACCTTATAGACTCCTACCTGGCTCGGTGGGGAAGATCAGAGAAAAAGCTTCTCCTGTTTGAAGGGGGAGGCAAAAGCGAATCCTTCTAAAATAAACCAAAGAAAAGTAGGAAACTAACAGAGCTAAATCACACCTGGAGGAAGGGCAATTCGACAACTATAGGCCCTTCCAGGCTTTTTGTATCACCTAAGGAAAAGAAATATTTAAAAAACACTCCTAGAGGTCAACACCCAGGGATTCAGGCCCATTAAAAGACTGAAATTTAATCATAAGATTATGAGCACTTATTCTACCCAATATTTCACACCACATCGACAGAGCTCAGTTAGAACAATGAATGACAACAGAGAGCTGTTAAGACAAAGACTCTACCTAAAAGGATATCATAGGAAAATCCAAAGACAGCAGGAGAAAAATCAACTTTGTATCCAAAATATACACAAAATCTTAAAATGGGATAGGAAAACTCAGCTTAAAAATGGACAAAATACTGAATATATATCTCAACAAAGTAGATATATAAATGGCAAAGGAGTGTATGAAAGAATGCTTACTATCATCTTTCATCAGAGAATTGCAAATTAAATCAACACTAAGATATCACTTGCCTGCAGCCGTAGCCCTGTGGCATCTGATCCCGTCAGATCTCAGAAGCTAAGCAGGGTCAGGCCTGGTTAGTACCTGGATGGGAGACCGCCTGGGAACACCAGAAGCTGTAGGCTTGGGAGAAGGACCTGGCAACCCCCTCCCAAAAATCAATCTGCCATCGAAAACCCTATGCACAGCAGAGAAGCACTGACAATAGTGTTTCCCCTGTTGTACAAAGGGTAGCTATGAGTCGGATACCGGCTCAATAGCACCTAACAACAACAAGGTATCACTTGGGAGAAAGCCCCGGCAACCCCCTCCCAAAACTCCCCGCCATTGAAAACCCTACGAACAGCAGAGAAGCACTGACAAAGCATTTCACCTGTTGTACGTAGAGTCGCTATGAGTCCAATACCGACTCGACAGCACCTAACAACAACAAGATATCACTACACACATGAGAATGGCTAAAACACAAAACACAGACAACACCAAATGCTGGCAAAGATGCAGAAGAATCGTAACTCTCATTCTGGTGGGAACAAAAATGGGCTGGAGTGCAACCCAGAGGTAGAGCACTTGAAAAGTATGTGCAAGGCCCCAAGTTCAACCTCCAAGTACTGCACACACACACACACACACACACACACACACACACTTCCTGAAAGTTGATTTTAGGTTTTTTCACCACAACAATGATAAATATGTGAACTAATATTCATTAATTGGAGATGACTTCCAAGCACTTTGGGAACTGAAAAGGCACCTCTCTCTCTCTCTCTCTCTCTCTCTCTCTCTCTCCCTCCCTCCCTCTCTTTCTTCTCTCCCTCTCTTCCCCTTTCTCATACTTCTTTCGTCTTTTCTTTCTTTCTGAAAGCAAACATGGTAAAATGCTAACTTTGGTGTCATCTCTACTCCTATCCCCCTAAACTCAGGCTGGTGGCAATGGAGATGGCATTCATGAAAGGCAATCTGTGTCCACTGACAACTGCACTTACATTCCAGGCTCAATTGACAATTATTAAAATGAAATTGGCTTCAGTTTCTATTATAAGACCTATGTACAATATTAATTAGCTCAATTGAGCCATTTCACAATGCATATATTTCAAAACAATGTGTTGTACCTGATGTGTGTACATTCTTATCAATTAAAATAATTTTTAAGAATTAATGACTGATAAATTCTCAAATTTGAAACATACAGTAATCTACACATTCAGTAAGCTCAACAAACCAGAAAAATGAGACAAGATACATATGTAGACACATCAAAGTCAAAATTTTGAAAGTCAAAGATGAACAAGTCTTAGAAGGAGTAAGAGAAAAATGAATCATTAAGCATATGAAACATTAATAGGATTTTCAGGTGACTTTCACCAGAGCAATAGTCACCAGGAGACACTGGGATAACATATTCAAACCACTAAAAATAGAAACTGTCAACCAAGAATCTTATATACAGAAAAACCATATTTTCAGAAATAAAGGTGAAATGACATGCCCAAATAAAAGTCTTGCAGATGTGCTTATAAGAAGTACCCAAGGTAATGTGTTAAGATGAGAGCAAGTGATGCCAATTAGTAATGTGAATCCACAAAAATACCCAGAGTGCCAGTAAGGTAATTATGTAGGTAATTATAAAAGATAAAATAGTTCCATATTTCTTTTCCTTTCTTCTTTTAACTGATTTGAAAGCAGTTGCAGGAAACAATATCCATATAATTGTATTGTAGGGCTTATAATAAGGAAGTGCAATGTACTTGGCAATAACAGAACAAAAGATATAAGTGGGAATGTAGCTTTCTTGCAGTGAGGTATATTATAGGTATAATATAGATATAGGCATAGGTATATTTCATATATACATATACATATATGCGTGCACGCACACACACACACACACACACACACACACACACACACACACATTAGGATTTTAAAAAGGTGGAGAGAGATTAGACCTATATAAGAATAAGTTTCTTCACTTCATTAGAACTGAGTTAGATCTGCTGTGGACTTTGATAGTTTTGTGTGTGTGTGTATGGTACTGGGGGTTGAACCCAGGGCCTCATGCTTGCGTGCTTTGCAAGTGCTGTACCACTGAGCTGCACCCCCAGCCCATTTTTTTAGTTTTTGAGACAGGGTCTTGCTAAATTACACAGATTGCCTGTGGTCTCGAACTTGCAATTCTCCTGCCTCTGCCTCCCAAGTCGCTGGGATTACAGGTATGCGCCACTGTACCCAGCTGGATTTTGATAAATTTTAAAATCAAAAAAATAAAAGCATATAACTTTCAAACTAAAGGAATTACAATGCTACATAAGAAAATATGCATTTAATATAAAAGAAGGCAAACAAAGGGAACAGAGGAACTACATGGATATGTGACATAAGGTACGATCAAAAGATATGGTGAATGTTTGTTGTTGTTAGGTGTTGTCAAGTCGGGTCCAACTCATAGCAACCCTATGTACAAAAGAATGAAACACTCCCCAACACTGTGCCATGCCCGGCACTATATCAGTGCTTCTCTGCTGTTCATAGGGTTTTCAATGGCCGATTGTTTCGGGATTGTTTTGGGAATGGGCTGCCAGGTCTTTCTCCCACTTTTTGTGGTACTGGAGATTGAACCCAGGGCTTCAGAGAGTGCAGAGCAGTGCTGTACCAACTGAGCTAAACCCCAGACCTATGGTGAATGTTTACATTTTAAAAATTTATTACAGTTAAACACACATTGCCATTAGCCCCTCTTCCCCACAAAAACGCCCCCTGGCTTTAAACATATTTATGCCATCATTCTTGGCACTTTTTGAAGCAGTTCTAGAAGTCCTCTTTCATGAATGTTGCAATCACAAGAGCGCAACTAAAGACAATGTCCCAAATTGATTTAAAATATTTACCTGTCCAGGCTATTTTGACTTTGGGGAAGAGCTAGAAGTCACGTAGTATCAAATCCAATGAATAAGGTAGACAAGGACATGCTGTACTCTTTTTCTATGAAAGAAATGGCCATACCAGAAGCAATGTGTGGAACAGAGCGCTGTCATGGAAGAGGATGAAATTAAAAACAGAAAAGAGGACTTCCAGAACAGCTTCAGAAAGTGTCAAGAACAATGGAATAAGTGTGTTTGAAGGCAGGGGGAGTCTTTTGAAGGGGATTAATGGCAACATGTCTTTTACTTTAATTAATTTTTGTGCCTGTAGCCGTACCACTGTGGCATCCCATCTCATCAGATTTGGAAGTTAAGCGGGGTCAGGTCTGGTTACTATTTGGGTGGGAGACCGCCTGGGAACACCAGGTGCTATAGGCTTGGGAGAAGGACCCGGCAACCCACTCCCAAAAATACAATCTGCTATTGAAAACCCTATGAACAGCAGAGAAGCACTGACAATACTGTTTCGCCTGTTGTACATAGGGTCACTATGAGTAGGACACTGACTCAATGGCACCTACCACAACAAATTTTTTGTGGTACTGCAAGGCCTTGCACATACTTTGCAAGTGCTTTACCACTGGGCCACACCCCCAATCCGTTTTTTATTTTTTATCTTGAAACAAGGTCTCATTAAGTTACGCAGTCTGCCTCTGGCCTCAAACTTGTGATCCTCCTTCTATTTCTTGAGTTGCTGGGATTACAGGCATGTGCCACTGCACTAACCTGTGATCAATTTTTTTATTTAAACAATCACCATTTTTTTAATCACACCTTGTGTATTTTTTACTTTATTCATTCTCTTTCAAGACAGCAAAAGCAAAATGGCATATGAAAGTCCCACCTTATCAGTAACCACATTTAGTGTAAACAGACTGGACAAAAACAAAAACAAGCAAATAAACAAAAGTGAAGCTATGTTGGCTAAAGGACTCAACTTGAACTTGAAATACACAAATAAACTGAAAGGTAGAGGGTGGAAAATAATATACCATGCAAACAGTTAACATAAGAAACCTAGAGTATGACTGTACTAAATAGCACAAAAAGAAATTAAAACAAGAAAACATTACTGGAATCAAAGACAGAATTTTATAAGGATGTCAATATACCAGAAAGATATTATCATTATAAATATTTATGCAATTTTAAGACAGACTCCAACCACCTGAATCAATAGCTAGTAAATCAAGAGAAACAGGCAATGGACCAATAAAATTGGAGATGTCCATACCCCAACTTTAATAATGACTGGAATAACTAGGTAGAGCTCCAACAAGGAAACATAAAACTTTAACAATACAACCAATCAGACTTACCAGATAGAACGTCTCATCTAAAAACAGCAGAATAGTCTTCTCAAATGTGCAGGGAATAGTCTCTAAGATAGATTATATACTTATTACTAGAATTTTAAGGCAAAATCCCCAGCTCCAGTAGTCCCAACAGACTAAGCTTGGCCACTGGTGTCAATATGGCAATTAATGATAACACCAGTGATGAAGGACTGAGAAAGGAGACTTAATGTGGCCACATTGGAAAGACTGGATGAAAAACTTCGGTGACCCCCAAGTCTGTCTTCGGGTATTAACATGAGCTTTAGGCTTAAATAGAAGAGGAGTTGGGGCAGGGGCATAATTGAGCAATCTCGGTCAAGGTGTAGCCTGCAGATCATTATCTCAGTTCTGGTTTTGCAAGGTGGTCTGAAGAAGTTATCACTGCCAACACTTGAGGGGAGCAAGCTGGTTCTCATGCAATCAGTCCTTCTGCTCCAGGGGGCAGCTTCCCCATCATATGCAATTGCCTTCGTTTGGGTAGGGAATGGGCTCTGTCCTGAGAGCCTCGCTATTGCTTGGGATTGGTTTCCGTGCCTTGTCATAGAGCTGCTTATCACTCAGTAATGCCATTCTCAGAATTCAAGGTATCTACAGGACAGAGGCAGCAAACCAGCGAGAAAAAAGTGAAAGAGGCAAAAACAGAGCCAGAGAGCAACAAAATTGAGTGAGTTAGGCCATTGCCCAGGGCCCACCTCCATGCTGGGTCATAAAACAAGCCTCAGTTGATCCTTAAGTATTGACATCATAGCAACTGTGTTGCATTAGCATTATGAGGGATATTAGCCTACAGCTTTGCTTCTTTCAATGTCTTTTGCAGCGCAGGTATTTGCTATCAGAGAAATGCTGTAGTCATGTAACGACCTGGGAAGCTTTCTCTCTTCAGTTTTCAGGCCTCATGTCTTCCTGAAATGGTTACTAACGGAGGCACACAATGCCTTGCAGGCGAGCGCTTCTGCATCATCCCAAGGCAGAGGAAAGTCCTGACCTTGGACCAGGAGAGCAGGGCCTTTTTGAAGCCCCAAAAGGCAGATGGGAATCTACAGATGTAAGAGTTTCAGGCAGGCCTCTGATGTCCCAATTCCATTTCTAAAGGCCCCAAGGCTCCACTCTTTCCCCAGAAGTCCCCAACCTTGGCATATCTTGTCAAGGTTGAGAATTCAACTTCTTTGGGGGAATTACTAACTCTATAACTAAGCCCTTCGTCTGCTCCCCACATTGTTCTGTCCTCTGGCTTCAGGAGATAAGAAAGCTTTTTATAGGCTACCAAGGACACCCTCTGTTTTTTCCATTGAGCCTCTAACTATTGATTAATTTCCTCTCACCTCTTCATTGTCTTCTTTAGAAGCTCTAGTGACCCTAGTAATAGCCTTCTGATTCCATATCCCTATCTACTCTTCCTCATCCCCCAAATGGGAGAAGGACCTGGCAACCCACTCCCAAAAATCTGCCATTGAAAACCCTATGAAAGCAAAGAAGCACTGACAATAATGTTTCGCCTGTTGTATGTAGGGTCGCTGAGTCGGATATCGACTTCACGGCACTAACAACAACAACATCCCCCAAATGTCTCATACTTTGCACCTGCCCTTACTTACCTCCAGTCAGTAGATCATCTCCACAGGACAATTTTTAACTATTGCATGCTATTACATGCCAGGACCGACAGGCAGCTCCCAGGAGTTGAGATCTTCATTGCCAGCTGCCTGCAGATGATGGAGGTCCAAAATCCGCTCTCTCAGACCATTCCTGGCACTAACTGTGGCTGGATGGTTTCCTCCAATAGCAGACTCTGTTAGGAGGCTTGTTGACCATAAGTGTCTCAGAGAAATTTCAGGAGTGAAGGAAATAGGAGTTCGATAGAGAGAAAGGGTAAGTTAAACTGTGTTGCAATCAATCAAGATGCCTCTCTGATGGAGCATTCTGGAGCTGCGATGGCCCTGCAGAGATGGCCATCTTTATTTCCTTCACATTGACCTGTCATGAGGGCTGTTCCAAGGAAGAGGGCCTGACCTTTGATAAAAGGTGCTCTCTTGGGTCAGTGGCAAGTCCCAGAGAAAGATCAGCTTACATCAATCCGTTAGTTCCCAACACTCCTAGAAGCCCTGAGGATGGGACTTCAGTCTTGCAAGCGGGTGTATATGCAGCACACCATGCCACCCACCAAGTCGGTTTTGCCAGAATCCAAGCCCTTTCTAGTTTGTTGATCTGCCTTCCACAATGCATGGCTTCTATGCCCCGGTCCAAGATGGCTTTGAGAGCAGTGGAGATGATTTTAGTTCTGACAGTGGGAAAGGCAGAGAAGCTGGGATAGATCCAGGGGAAGTTGTAGATTTGGTGATGGCAACGTGAGGAGATTCAGTTCTGATGGCTTTTGCTCCCCTCTTTTTTGGAGACATCCAAGGCAAAGTGGTTGGCTGGCAATCAGATGATTTGAGGAGAGAGGTGTTGTGAAATCCCATTTGGAAAGCAGGAGACAGCTTTCTGGGGAATCACAGAAGACTAGTGAGTGTTACCAAGTGATCTTTTGAGATGTGTGGCCACAAGTTTGAAAAAGAAAACCTATTCATCCATGGGTGTGAACAGAAAGACCCGTGCTGGCTTTGTTTTCTTCAGTATGGGGGTTGAACACCCCCAGTCCATTTTTTACTTCTTATTTTGAGTCAGGGTCTTCCTAAATTGCACAGGCTGCTTCAGGCCTCAAACCTGCAATCCTCCTGCCTCTGCCTCCCCAGTTGCTGGAATTACAGGTGTGCGCCAACACTCCCTGCCTCTTTCTGGCTATCTTAAAGGGATAAAATTTATTATGAGGATTAGACAGCAAGAACTGGTAGGTCCATCCACACACTACTGATTTTACTGAACAAGGAAATGCCGCGGCACCCACTGGGCTTGCAAGGGTCATGCAAAATTCAGAGCTCAGGGCAAAGCATAGGCTTGGTGGAACTTGGTCCCCATGGGAAGGGAAAGAACAGCTCTAGCAAGAAAGGGACTCCTGTTTCCAAGCAAGCCTTCCAAACGAGTGATTCTTTTTTTTTTTTTTATTAGAAATTTTTAATGTACATCATAATGTGATTCATTTTGACATGCTTTTCTTTGTGACAATTTTCATATATGCAATTTGATAAGCATTATTCATATAGGTTACCTCTTACCCTCCTCTATGTTTCCCCCCTCCCCCTTCCTATCTAAGTTTCCCATCCAAGTCTTCTCTATCTTTTACTATATAGTATTTTTCTATATGTCCTTGGGTTCCATTTCTAGATCGGAAGAGC
>VMDO01002975.1:0-153919 GCA_007922755.1 Pedetes capensis | reverse complement strand
ACTATATCTGACAGTGTTTCTTTGCTATCCATAGGGTTTTCAATGGCTAGTTGTTTCGGGAGTGGCTCGCCAGGTCCTACTCCCTAGTCTGTCTTAGTCTGGAAGCTCAGCTGAAAACCTGTCCACCATGGGTAACCTTGCTCATGTCTAAGGTTACAGTGGCAGAGCTCTCAGCCTCATCGCAACACACAAGCCCCCACGGCAAACTGACAGACATGTGGGGGCTCTGATGGTAAAATAATTAATACGAGGATGCATATATAGCATAAGAAAAAGAGAAGGAGAATAGAAAGAGGGAAGAGAGTAAAACAAGGAAGGAAGCAAATAAAAAAAAAAAAAACTCATGCATACACGCTCCCACCCACGTATAAAATCGCTTATAGTCAGGTGCGGTGGTATACACCTGCATTCCCAGCAGCTTGGGGGCGAAGGCAGGAGGCTCGCAAGCCCAAGATCACAGGCAGCCTGCGCCACCCAGAGAGACCCTGTGTCAAAAAGTAAAAATATGGGCTGGGGGCGCAGCGTGGCGGTCCAGCACCTACAAAGCGAATAGGCGCAAGACCCTGGTTTCATACCCTCATACAAAACAACAAAATCAAAAAACAAAAAAACCAAACCAAAACAAAACAAAACAAAAACCCCATGAAACAAACAAACAAAAAATCAAAACAAAAACAAAACAAAACCATGCATACACGCTCACACACACTTATTAAACACTTCTAGTCAGGTGCGGTGGTGCACACCTGCAATCCTAGTGGCTTGGAGGGCGGAGACAGGAGGACCACAAGCCCGAGATCAGAGGCAGTCTGTGCAACCCAGCAAGCCCCTGTCTCAAAAAGTAAAAAATATGGGCTGGGGGCGCAGCACAGCTTTCCGCCCACTTGGGAGACCACTTGGGAGAACCAAATCCTCTTGTGGGTGGGATGATATTCAACCCCCCCAGAAAGAGTCTGTAGTAGGTCTGCCATGCACAGCAATTGCGCTAGAAACTGTTCTTATTGTGTCTAATTGTCCCGCAAGACTTTGCCAGAAAGGAGCACTCTGTCCGCGTGGTGCTCAGCCTCCTCCGCAGACCTCACCTTTCTCCACAGTGCGGTGGGATGACTTAGTATCCCCTTTGGTGTGTCTGGGGTCCAGGCATATGTGTGCCCGTATGTCTGTGGAGATTGCGTCTGCATGACTGTCCCGCCACAACAGGGGAGAGGGAGCCACATTTCAGCTCTGGATGTGTACTGCTGGCACTGGTTTCCCACCGCCACAACAGATACGTACATAGATGGAGACATATAAGAGATTTATTATGGGAATTGGCTCATATGATCATGAAGGCCAAGAAATCCCACAATATGGATAGCTGAAAGCTGGAGAACCAGGAAAACCAATGGTGGTGTTCAGGGCAAGAGAATATGGATGTACCAATTCAAGAAAAGAGAGAACAAATTCATCCTTCCTCCCCATTTATATTCTATCCAGGTCCTCAATGAATAAGAGGATGCTTGCCCATCTTCTTTAATCAATCTACTGACTCAAATATTAATCTCTTCTGCAAACACATTCACTGACACACCTAGAAACAATGTTTCACCATATATGTGGGCATCTCTTAGCCCAGTCAAACTGACACATAAAATTAGGCATCATGAATGAGACTAAGGAATAGAGGATACCTGAAAAAGGAAAGAATCAGAGATGGAGGACGGAAAATTCAGGCACATACAGTCTTTGAAATCAGTCAGAATGGGGTTTGATTCCTGACTATCCTTTTTAATCTCTCTAAATCTTAACATCTTCATTCATAAAATGTGGCTAAATGTGGTACCTCCTTCTAGGGCTCTTTAAGAGTTCAAAAAGAGTATACAAAGTACATTGGCTGACACATAGTGAGTTCTCATTAAGAGTACATTTCCCTTTCTGTGTATTTACAGCACTGCCTGGAACTGATCATGTTTTCTTGCCCTGGATTCTCCCTCATGGTAGTGCTGACTTTCCAACAGACCATGAGCAGAAAGATTAAGAGGCTTTAAAGATTTTTGTATGAAAGAAATAACAAATAGAAATTATAGGTTGATTAAGCATTTACTTGAGAAAATCTGGGCACTATCACCCTCCCGCCACCACTTATAGTCTTTCTATCTCTGGATGAAATTCCAGGCTAGAAGGCTGTCTCTTTAGTTTATACAGCCTTGAGTGACCTTCCTAAGACTTGGACCTCTCTGGAATGTTGAATTCACCAGTGGTCAGGCTGGTTGGCAGATGGAACTGGAAGTTCTGCTCTGTTCTATAGTCTGTGGTCCTCCCTGAACTTCTGGGGTCCTCCTCAAGAATCTTGATTAAGCTGAGGCACTAACATTTTAAAAGGCTCCTAAAATGCTTAGGCTAATCCCTGATCCCTGAGAATTAAACTGGGGAAGGGGTGGGGAGCAGGAAGTATCAAGGTTCTTTCACAGATAAAGTTTCTTGTTCTGCCTCTTTAGCACCACTGAATGTACCCCCTGAGAGAGAAGGAATAGTATCCCACAGTTTTGTGAATCAAAGCTTTTCTAGTAGCTTGAATTTAAAAAGAGAGGATAAGACATAGAGTCTGAGAATGCAAAGATTTGGGGTAGAGAATGGAAGAAGGCAGGAGAAGCATCTGATTAGCAAAATTCTATTTAAAGTATAATGAAATAAATAACAGCACATGCTTTCTCATTGTGTGACTGGCAGTGTTCTAGAGGCTTACCTCATTTAATCTGCACATGAACCTTACAGGTAGTAGGTAGTCTTTCCCCCAGGCAACAGTTGAGGAAATGGAAGAGCAGGGTAAGTAACTTGCTGAAAGTTGTACAGCCAGTCAGTAAAAAAGGCAGGATCCAAAGACAGATATTCTGGCACTGGAGTGTATGTGTTTATCTGTTGGGCAAAACTATAGGATAGCAAACGTTTACAAAGCTCTGTGTTCTAGGTACTGCCCTAAAGACCTGTGTTATGTGGACCATCTCATCTAATCCTTACAGTGACACCACATGATATCATTATAAGTCTCATTTCACAGACTACCTAATTGGAATTTGTATACATTGAGTGACTTGTCCACGGTCTTGATTCCAGGGGTCTTAAAGAGGAAAGCTACTATGTGAAAATATTAAACAACACAGAAAACATCAAAAGAAGATAGAAGGAATGCACAGAATCATTATACAAAAAAGAATTGGTGGATGGCAACCATTTCAAGAAGTGGCACATGATCATGAACCAATGTTACTGAAGGAAGAAGTAGAAGCTGCTTTGAAGAAACTGACGAAACACAGCCTCCAACAATTGATGGAATACCAATAGAGATGTTTCAACGAATACCTGCAGCACTGGAGGTGCTCACTTGCTTATACCAGAGATTTGGAAAACAGCTATCTGGCCAACTGATAAGAAGAAATCCATATTTGTGTCTATTCTCAAGAAAGATGATCCAACCAAATGTGAAAATCATCAAACAGTATCATCAGTATAACATGCAAGCAAAATTTTGCTAAAGATCATTCAAAAGCAACTACAGCAATATATAGACAAGGAATTGCCAGAAAATCAAGCCATCTTCAGAAGAAGGCATGAAACGGGGAACATCATTTCTGATGTCAGATGGATTTTAGCCAAAAGCAGACAATACCAAAAAAGGTGCCTATCTGTGCTTTATTGACTATACAAAGGCATTTGACTGTGTGGACCATTACAAATTATGAATAACACTGAGAAGAATAGGAATACCAGAGCACTTAATTGTACTCATGAGTAATCTGTAAATGGGCCACGAGACAGTCATTCAAACAGAACAAGGAAACATCGCCCGGTTTAAAGTGGAAAAAGGTATGCCTCTTGGCTATATCCTTTCACCATACCTCTTCAGTCTCTATTCTGAGCAAATAATATGAGAAACTGGACTTAATGAAGAAGAATGTGGCATCATGATTGGAGAAAGACTCATTAACAACTTGCATTATGCAGATGACACAACTCTGCTTGCTGAAAATGAAGAGGATTTGAGACATTTACTAATGAGGATCAAAGAACACAGCCTTCAGTATGAACTGCACCTCAGTGTCAACAAAACAAAAATCCTTACACCTGGGTGAGTAAGCAACTTCATTATAAACGGAGAAAAGATTGAGGTTGTCCAAGATTTTGCTTTACTTGACTCTATAATCAATACCTGTGGAAGCAGCAGTCAAGAAATCAAAAGATGCATTGCATTAGGAAAAGCTGTGGCAAAAGGCCTCTTTAAAGTGCTGAAAAGTAAAGATGTCACGTTGAAGACGAAGGTGCGCCTGACTCATGCCGTGGCATTTTCAGTCACGTCATACAGTTATGAAAGCCGGACTTTGAATAAGGGGGACAGGAGAAGAGTTGATGCTTTTGAATTATGGTGTTGGAGACAAATATTGAATATACCATGGACTGCCAAAAGAACCAACAAATACTGTCTTAGAAGAATTACAATCAAAGTGCTCCTTGGAAGCAAGGATGGCTAGACTGTGTCTTATATATTTTGGTCATGTAGTCAGCAGGGACCAATCCCTGGAGAAGGACATCATGTTTGGGAGAGTGGTAAGTCAATGAAAAAAAGGAAAACCCTCCACTAGATGGATTGACACAGTGTCTACAACAATGGCTTTAAACATAAAAACATCTTGTGCCTGGCACAGAATCAGGCAGTGTTTCATTCTGTTGTACATAGGGTTGCTATAAATTGGACCTGACTCGAGGCACCTAACAACAACAAACTGTGTGAAAAGATTCCTTTGTCATCTCATACCACAAACCAAATGTTCTGCGGTGCTGCTGATAAGTAGACAGGAGAAAGTTTTTGCAACATCTAATTCAAGGGATCTTCTTTTTTGCTGTTCATGGATATTAGGGAATAGTCAAAAACAAAAAAAGGATCAATTTGAAGACAGGTTTCATGCTCTGCTTCTTCTTTTACTGTTCAGTAAAACCCCATCTGTTTCTGCTGCATCATACTGTGATTTCATTTGTGTTACTTCTCCCCAGATGTGAAAGACATCAGCTAATGAAGTCTGTGCTCATGTCAAAGGGAGACCATAATTATTCCTTAGAACGGTTCCATCAGCAGCTCTTTCTGTTTCCTGTGGTCAATATGAAAGGCATCCATCCTAGCTGATAAGTCTTTCTTGCCTATGGTAAATGGATCCAGTTTGCTTACCACCTTTAAAAAAAAAGGCTCTTTGTTCTCTCTCTCTCTCTCTCCTCTCTCTCTCTCTCTCTCTGGCTCCCCACAACTGGTCTTCGGCTGAAGTCACTCCTCAGACGTGCCCTAGTTCCTCTGGTGGCTTCCTCTATAGTGGTGAGCTGATGATATTTTGGGTTTGGGGTTTGAGGTAGGGGAAGTTTGCGGGAGAAAACAATGAAGCAGTCCATGATTTTTTCTTAAGTCATGGACTCTAAAAAAAGATAAATTAAATGTGAGGCAGTTGGCCAGGACTCCCTCTGATATTGGAGTGTGATGTGGGCCCACCAAAGATATTTGCAGAAGACAAAGCTGAGCCTGAGTTATGACATCATTTTGAAAAATGAAGAGGGATGTTGTTTTGGATGTGAAGGATTTTCTTGGAATTTCCCTCATAGGATCCAGTGAAACATGCCAGGTCATTTCTCAAAGATCTCTGTTGCTTCCCTTTTCTGACTCCAAATCCATGTTGAGCCCTGTCCTAATCACTCAGTCTCCAGCCCAGCCTGGCAACTGGCAGGACCCAGACCCTGCTAATAAATCCCTGACAAGTCCAGCACCTTAAACTGGGAAGAGACCTTCTTCCTGGTGTTCAGTTGCCCTTGGACAGAACTACAGATTAGCTGTCAGAAATGCCATGGAAAACCAACCTGCCCTTGGAGTACAGGGGAAAAAAACAGGACCAGGAATGGTATATGCATTATCAAATTCTTTGGAGTCTACTTTCTTTCCCTGGCCTTCTCCTCTGTCCTTTGTAGCCCACTTTCTCTGTGCTTCACCTTCTGAGAAATATAGCAACCCCAACATAATGCTCAGGGGACAGTCAAGGCCACCACTAGTCTATTTGATGTTTTGTGAAGATCTAAAAAATACAGTAAGTCCTCTAGGTGGGCTATTAGCTTGGAGAGAGGAGTAAGGGCCGCCACTTAGCCACATCTTAACCCTTGGCCAGGAGCCCTTGACCAAACCACAAAATGCACACTCATGTAGGACAACCCTGGGGAAAATGATGAAAGTGTTTGGGCCAATGTAATACACCGAAAATATGCATGGCACAGACAGTGCTTGTCATAGTTGGACGGGGAAGACAGAAATGCTGGTTAGTGCTATTGGGACAGCTCTGTGAAGATGGGCTTTGGGCTGCTGGTGTTAGTTGAAAGGTCACCTCTAGATGGGAAGGACATTCCAAAAGAGAAAATTGGATAAGCAGAGACAAGGAGGTGGGAAGAACCACCAATCCCCAGACTCCTTCAAGCCCTATTTTTCCTCCTTTTGCTTTTATGTACCTTCATTTAAAATATTCCTCAGTTTCATTAATTCATCTTTTTTCCTCAGATCTTTCTGGGCATGAGGAAGGCTTGTTCTGATTCTGTCAGTGCTAAACCTTCTGAGCAGTAAATAAATCACACCAGTCTCCATAGTTACTAACCTCAATCGTGTCATGAGTGTCAGATACGCAGTAAAAATAGAGATACTGGAGGCTGCGCAAATATCAGACTTTGTGAGCCACTGAAGTGAGTTGGCCTTAGCCTTCAGCCCAGGCAATTCAGTTACCAGAGCTTGATTTTTCATGATTATTCTCTTATTCTTTGTCTTTGTGTTTAACTAGTATTAAGGGATATGGCTGAAGTATAAGAGACATCAACACCAATATACTAAATCAGTGGGTAGGCAGAAATAATATTGACATAAATATATCAATGAGGCACTTACCTGCCACCAGCTTGAATAATTTTTTTCAAATGAAATTGTATTTTCAGATCTCAGCTCTAGTTAGCTAACTGAAAAATGAAAACATAGCAGTTGCTCACATATTTATATGTTTGTTTTCTTCCCAGCCCAATACAAATAAAGTAATAGTTATGGAAACAAAGAAGATTATCCAATGTCTTTTCCGTATAGGAAACTTTTCTATAACATCCCTGAAGGACCATTATCTAATTTCCTCTGAAAGAGTACCATTGGCAGAGTTCATGATCTTGGAGGGCTTTCTCTTCCATTGTTGAAAAGCTCTTACTGGATTTTTAAAAACTCTCATTTGTATTGAATTTACTGCCGTCTACCTTAGTGATATTCATTAGCCCTACGTGCACCTTCCACAGAGCAAAGAATGTCTTAATGTAATTGAAATAACACTAAACTATTGAGACCTGTATTCTAGCTCCAATATCTCTGACCATCATGCAACTTTGAGCAAAGTGAAGTTAGTTTCTTTAAGCTTTAGTTTCCTCATTTATAAAATGAGGGCAATGACTGCCTGGCCTACCACACAAGGCCAATATAAGAATCAAAATATATAATAAAAATAAAGGAGTTTTGAAAATCATAAGGTACTATATAGAAGATTACCATTATTCACATGTAAGTCTTCCAAATATTTGAAGACTTGGTCTTTGCTGGCATGATAGTTTCTGGATTTCTTTTCCAGGCCAATTGTCCTCAACTAAAATATTCCCACTTGTAGTTGTCTTTTTTAACCTTAGTGCTTAGAGTGATACCCAAGAAGTGGTAAAACTATCAAAGGAGAAAGGATTGATTCTTCCCCCTAGTCTCAGGCTGAACACAGGTCACACTTCTATTACTGCTGTCGTAGATTGCACTGTTGCTTCTAACTGCCTTTTCAGAGTGTTACTATCTAGTAAGTTAAGGTCAATTAACAACTTTCTGACTTTACAAAAGTAGAATTTATTTTTTAGAATAGTTTAGGTTCATAGCAAAATCGAGTAGAAGGCACAGAGATTTCCCATGTTCTTCGTGCCCCAACTCATGTATAGCCTGTCTTTTTCACATGAATTGCTGTTGAACCAGACCTTTCCTGTCCTGACTGAACCCATTTAATGTTAAGTTGAACACCTATGAACAGTTTTATATTATGTCCATTGGATTTATTTCTGTTGAAATTCATCTTACTGCTGTCAGTTCACTGTCAAGGAATAGATGGCTGTTCCACTACTTTTTAGCTACTTTGTCTACTATTGTGTATGGAATGGGGGCTTCTGCAGTAGTGTGTCACAGGAGATTTCTGAGAAATCCCAAAATGTTCAGTAAACAAAAGCACTTGGAGAAAGATCTATGTACCGCAAAAGGAAACCTCCCTAACCAAGGTCCCATAACTAGCATGCCTGTGGTGAGAAAAGATTGTTTTAATAAGGTTTTATTATTAAGATGATTGATCTTGTAAAGTATTTTTAGCATTAATAGATATTTTTACTTCTAGAGAGTTTTACAAACATAATTGTGGTTCCAAAATTTAAAAACATACTTCTATGTTCTGAGCATTTAACATGGATTTTTAAAACTTAAAACACTTTTTCAATAAAACAACACTTACACATTCACATTATCCATCATGTAAAACAGGAATGATGAGACTTTTTCCAGAGGAAACCAAACTACTGAGTCTAAAACCATGGATGGAGAGTGATGAAGGAAAATAAAATAAGGCTACTTTATCTTTGCCTCTCCAAAGATAACCAGACACCAGTCTGATGGGACATGGTGCCCCTCATCTCCAACAGGCAAGGATAAACCAGTAGTCCTTTGCACGCAAATGACATAAACCCACTGTTGAGTGTCTTAAACAAACAAATAAGAAGAAGAAGAAGAAGAAGAAGAAGAAGAAGAAGAAGAAGAAGAAGAAGAAGGAGAAGAAGAATTTATTGATTTATATGGTAACTAAAACATCTAGAAGTCAGTTTCAGCAATTGCACTCTGGGGAATATTTCCAGACATGCATGAAGAAGTCACTAGCCGCACTGTTTATGGTAGCAGGGAGCTTGAGTCAACTGAAGAGCCCTAGCCACAATCCTGCCAGAAGTTACAAACCATGTTGTTGTTGTTGTGGGTAGAGTGCTACGCTGCAGTCTCTGAGGCCCCGAGTTCAATTCCCAGCACCACAAAAATGGGAGAAGGGCCTGGCAATCCACTCCCAAGGCAATCCCAAAGCACTCAGCCATTGAAAACCCCGTGAGGGTCGCTATGAGTCGGATACCGACTCGACAGCACCTAACAACAGTTACAAACCATAATGAGATAATAACATGAAAACAGTGTTGGGCTGAAGCAAAAGAAAGGAAGAATCTTAGTGAGCTCTATAATAGAATGCTATCTATTTATATTAAAAATACACATGTATACAAAACAATGCCAATATATATTATTGGGTGTATATGTACCTTTGAAAAATACATAAACCCATTTAAATACGTACCAATAGTGAGAGGAGAATGAGAGAAGGGATAGAGGATGAGGGGAATAATTTTTAAAATGAGACATGTCTTTGATACACCAATATGTTTGCCAGGAACTAAGGAGATGATTAACTCAACTCCAAGTAATAATGGCCCAAGAATTAAAAAAAAAAGAAAAAGAAAGAGAGAGAGAGAGAGAGAGAGAGAGAGAGGAGATGAAAGAAAGAAAGAAAGGAAGGAAAGAAAGAAAGAAAAGAAAGAAAGATAGAAAGACCTACTTTTTCATCTAGCAATGTAATCAGGAATCAAGTGGTTTCTCTTTCTCTTGATTCACTTCTCTCTTGATTTGCTTTTCCACTTGTTAACAAAGATAGCCCTGGAAGCAACCGGTATACATAGTGTTCAAAGGTCATGATTTCAAGAAAAGTAAAACTTTCAACATTCTACCTATTTCTGGACAAGAACTCCACTTGGTCTTATTTTAGTTGTGGTGCCTATCTCTGGATGACTTTGAACTCATGATCCTCCTGCTTCAGCCTCCCAACTGCTGAAATTGTAAGTGTGCACTACCACACCTGGCTCTTGGGGTCCCCTTCTCTACACCCATCACTGTCCCCCAGAAAATGGTTATTCTGACTGGTCAGCTCACTCATGCAACTACTTTGGAGATGGGGGAGGTAAGGCCTTTGATTGGCAGCCCCAGGGTGGATGTCTATAGCAAAGCCCTTTGCACAGTTCTGGGGTCCAAAGAAGACCTAAGGGGTCCAAATTCAGAGATAACTTCATTCTGATAAAAACTTGTTTCTTAATTGGGCTTGACTCTGAAGAATGCAATCAAGAAAGGGCTTTATTTTTCTCCCATACTTGTGCTTCAAACCTGCCTTGTTCAATCTTCTTTTCCTGACCCCAGACAATACCTTGATCAAACTGAGTGACTTTTCCAGTGCTTTTCATTTTATAACAGTGTTATTTGAAGGAATTATTCAGGTTCAATCTTCTTTAATATTCAGACTTCACTCTTTCCTCTTCATTGAATCTTTCTCCTCTATATTCTACACCAAGCCTCCTGGGTCCCAGCAATAAGCAATAAGGAAATGGGGCACGGTCCTTGTTCTCACCACATCCCAACCATTGTTGGTTGTTGGTCCTCCCCACTTCAGGGCATAGGAGAAAGGAGAAGTAAAGTACCAAAACTGTCTTCATTATTTAGCTGGTGCTATTTTATTTGGTCATTGGTATCCTCTGAGGAAAAGGTATTCAAATTCAAAAAGGTATTCAAAAAAAGGTATTCAACCGGCTCTCTCTTGTAGGGAACTTGCATATATTCTTTGGAAAACCACTCAACCTCCCCTGAGAATCTCCAGTACTTTTCGGTTCCCTCAGGTGGGTGGCATACTCTCCTGTTGACTACCAGTGATTCTCCCTTAGATCTTGTTTAGACAATAATTCTTTATACATACAGTATTTTGGGACAATATTCTTCTCAAGATGGTCATACCTCCCATGATACTGAACCTAATTCTTATAGAACATAGTTCATACCCTGCTTACCATAGAATCGTACCTCACTTGACTATAATCTCTTCTATTTGCGCTCAGGTGCAGCTCCAGTCAGCTTCATGGTGAGGCAAGGAGCAGAGGCTACACTCTGTGCTCAGAAACTCTGGAGAACAAAGGTCACACTCACCTGAGACCACACAAAAACATGTGCATGGATGTTCATGGCAGAGTTCTTCACAATAGACCTGGGTTAGTCAGCTTCTTAGTACTGTAACAAAACATCTGAGACAAGTGACTTATTTTTTAAAATGTTTATTTAGTTCATGGTTTTGGAGGTTCCAGTCCATGACCAATTGGCCCCATTACTTGAGGACTCTGATGGTGGTGCCAGATGGCAATAGCAGAAGTGCATGGTAGAAAAAGCTCTCATATCATGAGCTAAGAAGTAACAGAGAGAAAGAGGAAGAGATTGGGCTCTCACAATCTCCTTCAAAGGTACTCCCACAATGATGTAAGGATTTCCCACTAAGCCTCTCCTCCTACAGGTAATCCCATCTCCCAACAGTGCCACCATGGAGACCAAACCCTGGAGACATGGAACACTTATCCAAACAATAACAAGTCCAAAAGTACAATCAACCCAAATTGCCATTGACAGAAGAATGGATATAGTCATACAATGAACCATTCAGCCATAAAAAGAAGTGAAGAGCTGGGTGTCATGGGGCATACCTGTAATTCCAGCAATTTAAGAGGCAGGAAGATTATGAGTGTGAGGCCAGAGGCAGCATGCATAACTTAGTAAGATCCTGACTCAAAATAAAAAGAGGTTGGGGTTGCAGCTCAGTGGTAAAACACTTGCCTAGTATGCACAAGGCCCTGGGTTCAGTACCCTAACAATGAAGAAGAAGAAGGAGAAGAAGAAGAAGGAGAATATAGGGTTTCTTTCAGGGGCGATTTTTTAAAAATGTTGTAAGATTTAAAAGTTGTACAACTCTGTAAATGTACTCAAAATGACTGAATGCCTTTAAATGGTGATTTTGATGATATATAAATTATATCTCAACATATTTAAAAACATTCTTTCAAGAACTATCTTGTTGGAAGTGGATAAGGGACAACAGGTCATAGAAACAGTTTCAGCCATCTCTTAGCAAGCCCTAAAATTGGTCTATCTCCTCTCCTATCTTCTTCTTTGAAGTCTCAATCTGAGAACACAGGAAATTACCAACTAGCAATTTTACACTTGGCTCTATGTCCAGGTTCCAAGAGGAACCAAGATGTTTATGATGTCCTCACCAACTTCCATATGCTCACTTTTTGAAATTTTCAGCAGTTACAGAAACGATCACTATTAAAAAAAAAAAAAAACGAGGAACACATTACTTTGTGATCTCAAAAATAAAGGAAGCATATTCACTAAATATCACCATAGAAGGTACTATATGAAGCCCTTAGCTTAACTTTACATAGAGGTCATTTCTTCTTTTGTTCATCTTGTAGCAACACGCAACTTTTTCCACCATTGATGACTATAATCATTGTTATTACAGTTTTAGGAGGATGTGATTTATTCACTCATAATTGTATTGAGGATCCACTATTGCTGGGAACTCAGGTAACAAGGGTGAATAGCACAGGTAGTCTCCTTGTCCACCCTGAGCTTCCCTTTCATCAGCCATCAATTAGGAGGTATTCTGATGATTTTGTCATAATTCTATCAGTGATTACTGATGATCAAGAAGACAAATGGGGGCTGCAGATGTAGGTCATGGTAGAACACTTGACTAGCATGTGCAAGGGCCTGGGTTTTATCCCCAGTACCACAGAAAAAAGAGAAAGAAAAGATGAAGGCTTAGCAGACACACCAATGATAGCTTTATATAATCAGCAAAAGCAACCAAGCTATTAAACACATAATAACACATATACATACAGGTTTATGCATGTGCACATACACATGCACACACACAGAGGACTGTGTGAGCACTAGAATTCAAATTCTTCCACAGAATGTGCTGCAAAACATACCCTGTGGTCACACCCTTTTTTAACTAAGTAGTATTGCCACCACATTGTAGCTCACACAATAAAAGGAAGAAAAAGTTTCCCCTTTCCAAAATGTTACCGAAAGACTCATGCAAAGATAAGTAAATTCATTGTTTTTTCAAAAGGCTTTCACAATTTTTCACTTACAGAAGTAGTTATTCTTTAATGGTTTTTTCCCAAATCCTAATGGTTACCACATTTCTATTAACCAACATGCAGTGAAGCTGTCATTGATATCTAGTTTGTTTCTCTCCTAAAAGGAGACATTTTCCAACTTTCTCCCAACGTCCAGTTCCTCCAAATTTTCAGTGAACTGGACCAAAAGCTGTCCTAACTGAGATTTGCAACCTCATTCTACCTAGAATGAATATACATTCCACCTTTTTGAGAAACACATCCAGAAGCCAGTGCAGTGTCGCAAGTTTATAATCTCAGCAACTCAGGAGGCAGAGGCAGGAGAATTGCAAATTCGAGGCCAGAGGCAGGCTGCATAACAGAGAGAGACCCTGTCTGAAAATAAAAAATTTAAAAAATGCGGCTGGGGCAACTTGGGAGGTAGAGGCAGGACGATTGCAAGTTCGAGGCTGGAGGCAGGCTGTGTAACTTAGTGAAACCCTGTCTCAAGATAAAACATACAAAAATGGGCTGAGGGTGCAGCCCAGCAGCAGAGCATTTACATAAGCATGTGCAAGGCCCTTGGTTCAACCCCCAAGTACCGCAGACAAAAGGGAGGTTGGGGGTGCTGCACAGTGGTAGAATACTTGCAAAGTACGTGCAAGGCCCTAGGTTCAACCCTTAAGAGCTGCCAAAAAAAAGAAAAAAAAAAAAGAAAAAAGAAAGGAAGAAAAGAAAAGAAGGAAGGAAGGAAGAGGAAGGGAAGGGAAGGAAAGGGAAGGAAACCCAGTTTCCTGGGTCTCCCAGCCCAGGTACCCCTTGCTTTAGGATTGCTCGGCCTCCACTCCTGGCCCAAAAGAGTCGTGTGTGTGTGTGTGTGTGTGTGTGTGTGTGTATGATCACATTCCTCATCTCTCAGTGGTTGAGGAGGGAAGGTAAATATGAATATGATGCTTAAACAAACATCATACAGGTGTAGGACTGGAAGGAAGCCTAAATGTCAGTCTCACACTTTTTTGATGTAGAAAGAAACATGGAAAGAGTAAGGAACTGACATATACGCATACAGTGAGTAGTCAACAGTGCCTGAGTTGCTAGCCATGCTGGAGCTTCAGGTGTCCCCACCGTTTTTTTGTTTTGTTTTGTCTTTTGTTTTTTGTTGTTGTTTTTTTTTTTTTTTACTTCATCCTCCTGCAGTCTTCCTCTGTATCATTATTTCCTCATCTACAACATAGGAATAATAACAGTTCTGCCCCCCTTGCGAGGCTGTTGTGAACATTGAGATAGCATGTGTGAGTGTGCTTTAAAACCCTTGCAAATGTCAGATGCTATTTAAAATGAAAATTATTTCAATTAAGAAAATAAATGCATACCATAAAAAATGGATTATAAAATAATTCACAAATGAGAAATACTCTGCAAATGACTTCCAGCACTTATAATTAAGTTTTCAATTAAGTCTAAGTACCAAATAGAACTGAAAGGAAAATAAGATTGTCTTCCGTGCATGGGGCTAAAAGAAATCAGCATGCGCCTAATGGAAATTAGGCAGCTACATGGGGCCTAATGAAAATTAGGTTATGTCACTAAAAGCAAGGGATTTTACTATGCCCTTTATTTCCTTTTCCACTATTGACTTACTTTCATGACACCCTCATCAGTAATGGAGTTTTGAGGTTGTTATCATAATGGAGATGACTGGATTTTCTTATTCAAGAAGAAAGTGGCTATGCTTAACAGAAGTGACTCCAAGGAAAGAGAAATTCTTTGGACTGATATTTAAATGACATTCAAGTTTCAGAAAATTCTTAGAAGCGATAATGGGAATGGAGGAAGGATAAAGGGAACCTATAGGTTTCTGAAACATTCAGCCTGCATGCAAACAGTGAGAATAAAAACATGTAGAAAGAACTGAAGTAAAAATCCAGAACCCAATATTATGGCTTCATTAGAGTAATTTCAAAGAAGTAGGAAAACATGCATAACTGGTATTGGGGAAGACTGGTTATTCTGAAAGACAGATTAGTAAAGAAATTTTCTTGGGCATCAAGAAGAGAAAAATTCCCAAGAAAAAAACGTTTATATACAGAACCCCCACTCCTAAGCATAGCTATGCCTATGCACAGTTATTTATTATAGCTACCTCCTAACACATACCGTCCCCCAAATTTCTTTGATCCAGCAACTGAACTGGTCAACTAAACTAGGTCACTCCATCAGCAACACAGAGAACTGTGACTCAGCCCTTCTTCCTTGCCTCTTCCTTTCTCCCAGTAGTGAAGATTAAGTGCTGGCAGAACAAGCCATAAGTGAGATAAGGCTGGAGACTAATCGCCTGCCCCAGAGGGAAACAGATAATTAGAAGAGGCAAGCCAGGTGGGCAGGGCATAGTGTCAGGAGAGTAAAAATAATAGGCAAGTCGATGGCTGAACAGATGGAAGAAAAATAGCAGTGGGGAATCCCAGAGCAAGTAATGTACAGGAAATTCAGACAAGAAGAAGATCTGGTGACTGGTAGCTGGAACTCTGCTTGGAGAATAGAGTTCAAAGGCAGTTTGGCAAGATCGAGCAAGAGCCTATACTCTAAAAGAACTGAGGGCTTGACCAGAAATTGAGGCAGAGGGGAAGGATGCAGGAAAATAAGGCAAACACCCAGTTACTACTACAAAGATACAAAGTAGAAGTTTGGTCCAAGGAAACAGGCAAAAGGCTCATTTCCAGAAATAAAGTACAAAGTCAGGACAGGTGGCCCTGCACTAGTTACCGCCCTGGTTCTGAACAGTCAAACTCTGGCCAGGTTTGCTTCCTTTTGTCTATGCTTACAAGTTGAAAAAGTTCCTCAAACCAAGGACACAGATAAATGGAAACAAAAGTTTCATCTTGCTCATTGGACTAGATATTCCTGTAATACCCTGTGTGTATCTCTATTATTGTACTTATTTATTTGACAAATATGTGTATAGCACCTATTCTGTTTCAGGCATTCTACATATTCATAAATATTAATTCCTATAACAACTCTATGGGGTTAGTACAATGATGATGATCACCCTTTTACAAATCACTGAACTAGGCACAGCTAAGTAACTTGTGCAAGGTCACACAAGTGCTAAGTGGCAAAGCAAGAACTTGAATCCAAACATTCAGACCCTAAGTCCATATTTCCAATCATTACCCTCTAGCATGTTGCTACTTTCTCATGACCTATCTGTATTTCTACTCCCTTCTAGGGGAGAAGGACCCAGCAGCCTACTCCCAAAAAACAATCAGCCATTGAAAAACCTATGAAGAGTAGAGAAGCACTGACATGGTCCCAGGCATGGCACAGTGTCGGGGAGTGTTTCGTTCTGTTGTACATAGGATCACTATGAATTGGAATCGACTCCACAGCATCGAACAACACCATTCCCTTCTAGAGTCTAAGACATGGTTCCTGCTACCAAGGACTTTCATCACCTCTGCATCCCCAGTGCCTAGCCCAATACCCAACACATAGGGAATCTTAATAAATGCCTGATGGATGGATGAGTGAATAAATACATGAATATGTGCCTGGCATATTAAATGCATAAGTAGCAAGGACTGCAGGGTCTTTGACAGAGGGAGCAACAAGGGGATACTGGATT
Source organism: Pedetes capensis (assembly GCA_007922755.1). NCBI lineage: Eukaryota > Metazoa > Chordata > Mammalia > Rodentia > Pedetidae > Pedetes > Pedetes capensis. Next base: position 137,220 of record VMDO01002975.1, on the reverse strand, counting down.
CAGTTAGTGTGACCTGTACAACTGTGCAACAGAAGGCAGCCAAGATCCACACAGGGAGTGAGAGGAAGAGCTGCACAGGGGAGGTGCTGGTGACGTGGCTCACTCATAACAGGAGCTGTGGATCAGTAGCTTTAAAAAGTAGCTGAGGTCAGAGGAGGCGGAGGGACAGGAAATGTTTGTGCAATGATCTGCTACTTGTAAATGCCTCACCTTCCACTTGTTCTGTAGTATTTTGTGCTCTTCCCCACACCTGAAAGAAAATATGGATTTGGTCAATCACAATTTGCATGCGGAGGTGACTGTTCCCATAGATCACTGTCAGCTGTCTTATATGATAGGCACACAACAGCCTCTGAATCAGCTATTATAAGCACAACTTGTATTAAAGCCATCCAAAGGACAGAGCAGTAGTAAACATAAAACTGATCTGCCTAATAGCATAAAGCCAGAAAGGTCACTTCTGAGAAAAGTCCTCATGAATGTTTGAGCACTTAATGGCCCCATTTTCTTTGCAATTGTGCGCAAACATAGATACACCTGGAAGTTAAGGTGGACAGATGGCACATCCACACATTTCTCACACTTATAAATCCATCTCCAAGCAGAAGCCTCGAGCTGGACAACATGTGACATCTCTAGCTGTATGCTATAGCCAGATCAGTTTTATGTTTATTACTGCTCTGTCCTTTGGACGGTTTGAATGCAAGCTGTGTTTTTTATAGCTCTTATCTAGAGGTTGTTGTGTGCATATCATATAAGATGGCCGACAGTGATCTATGGGAACAGTTGTTTCCACGGTAGGCAGTGGCATCACTCCTAATTTCAAGAGAAAGAAAAAATAATAGTCAACATTTATTGAGCACTTACTTGGCAGTGGATGTTATTCTAAGGCCCTCACATATATTAAATTATTGAAACCTCACAACCACCTCTGTTTTACAAAAGCAAAGAATGATTGAGCTGGGCATAGTGGCACACACCTATAATCCCAGCAACTCAGGAGGCTAAGGCCTCAAGTTTGAGGCCAGAGGCAGCCTGCTAAACTTAGTGAGACCTTGTCTCAAAATAGAAAAACATTAAAAATAGGCTGGGGGTGCTACTCAGTGGTAGAGCACTTGCCAATAATGTGTGATGCCCTGGGTTAAACTCTCAAGTAACAGCAAAAAAAAAAAAAGAAAGAAAGAAAGAAAGAAAGAAAAGAAAAGAAAAGAGAAAAAAGAAAAAGAAAAGAAAGAGCCATAATGAACTTAGGCAATTTGTCCAAGGTCACTTGCCAAACAATTAGTAAAGGCAGAGTTCAAACTCAAACCAAGTTGTCTCCAGTCTATGCTTAGAACTACAGCTTTACATGGATCATCAACTCTTGAGTTCAGCAAATATTGGAATGACTAGAATGTTAAACTGACTTCCAGAAACCAGTTCACTTTTAGATCCTCATTCGGAACCTATGTACTATATACATGTTCATGATGGTGTTAAATCACCTAGAATGCTTATTCTCTTCACTTAATAGATGGTGAAGGAGTATGAGAATCTCGAAAAGCTTCTACAGAAGCACAGTAGCCTGCTAGAATAGAGACCTCCCTAACCAGAGGTGAGTGAAAACAGATTCAAGTCATATTCCAACCACGACATGACAATGAACTCTGCTCCATGCTAGAGATTGGTACAAACTACTGATTTCTCAAGCCACTATTACTGTGCCTGGTGCTCCCCAATATACTTTCTCCAGGCCAAATGTATTCTAATTAGAGAGTGCCTCCACAGGACTAGGACACCTTTGGTATCAAATTTCCACTTTGGCAAGAACCCAGAGCGACAAGGTGTTCCTCAGCCCATGAGGACCAAGCCCATCCAAAGCAAACAGTTCCCATAACTGTTTACAGTAGAACAAGCTTCTTCCTTAAACAGGGCAAATGTGGAAAATCACCCCGCCAGACATTGCTTGTTATTTTAGCACTTCTGAAATTCAGGGAGGAGGTTGTCCCAGCCAAGAGGTCCAGCCCTCTTCAAATGGGAAAAGCACAAGTTGGGAAGTACATCAAATATCCTAGCAGAGGCTATAAAGATGCCATTGTTTCACTCACAGCATGCTTTTTATCGTAATTACTTAAATGATGACTGTGTTTAATACCTCCACCTAAACAGCCCCTCTTGGCCCAGCTTGGAAATTCTCCCCGCTTTTCTATGACATCATCCAGAGGAATTTCATAATTTGTCTGTGTTCCTCTGGACTGGCATTACCAAGACCAGAAAAAGGCCTTTGTGAGTTGCCTCCCTGTAATTGGCTTGCCCTGCGGGATCATTCTAGATTTCTAATTAAAAATAAGGACTATTACATTATTACTGAAATGCTTTGAGACAACCAATTTGTTGTTGTTGTTGTTGTTGTTGTTGTTGTTGTTGTTGTTGTTGTTGTTAAGTGCCGTAGTGTCGGGTCGGACTCGTAGCGACCCTGTGTATAACAGAATGAAACACACCCTGACACGGTACCATGCCCAGCACTATGTCAGTGCTTCTCTGCTATTCATAGGGTTTTCAATGGCTGATTGTTTTGGAATTGTTCTCAGGAGTGGGCTCTCAAGTCCTTCTCTCATTTTTGTGGTGCTGGGGATTGAACCCAGACCCTCAGAGAGGGCAGACCAGCACTCTGCCAACTGAGCTAAACCCCAGCCCAGGACAACCAATTGTTGTTAGGTGCCATGCTAAACTTTCTTTAAAAAAATATTTCTAAGTATTCACAGACCCAAGCTTGAAATTTAGTGGGTCAAAATAAGGCAGCTGGGTGAAAAACAGGTTAGTTGACAGCTTTATGAAACATGGAAGAAAGTAAGTGTAAGGGGTAGGGCATTGGGATAGGCACACGTGATTTGAATGAAGCTGTTCCTTATGTTCCTGTTTTCTAGTTTCCCAAGTGTCAGGCATCCACGGTGCAAGCTTGACTGAGCCTTTACTGCTTTGAATTCTGAAATAAATAGGCCAATTAAAATGACAGTACTAAGCGTATTGGGAGTGGCAAAACAAAATTTCAATACTTATGGATATGGAACTTGTTCAAGAAATGGAAAAGACTCTATACAGTACACAAAGAGAAAACTCATACACTTAATGTTCCTACAAGATTGAAGGGGGTGAGGTGGAAGGGCAGGGTGGAGTAGCAATCTTTAAGAACTTACTTATGTTTAATATAAAGTAGGTGGCCAGGCATGGTGGCACAGGCCAGTAACTTGGGAGGCACAGGCAGGAAGATTACAAGTTCCAAGCCAGAGGCAGCCTGTGTAATTTACCCAGACCTTGTCTCAAGATAAAAAGTAAAAAAGTAGTAGGAGTTACAGCTCAGTGTGCACATGCATACTTACAAAGTATGCATGTGGCCCCAGGTTCAGCAACCCAGTACCATAAATAAATAAATAAATAAATAAATAAATAAATAAATAAATAAATAAAGTATTCAGATGCCTAACAGGGGTTAATTTGTGGTTACTACAAGATCCTAACAGCTAATGATCCAGGGAAAAGGAATGATCATAGGAATTTCTGCTGTTACAAAGAATGAGAAGGTCCTTTGGCATCATCTGCTTCTCTAGTCCTGAAGTGATAGGCAGAGTGTGGACGTCAGCTTTGCTGTCAGGCTGGTAATGTGTTGGCATGTGCTGGGGGCAGATGCACATGCCTCCAGAAAATTCTCCTTCTCCCTACAGATCAGCTTTTGTATCCCTAATCCCAGAGACCAGTGTGCTATGCATGAAACTACAATGTCTCCTTCATCAGTCTGGGGAATTAAACAGCACTAAAAACACCAACACGTACATCTTTGCATATATCTTTTAAATGAGGATTGCATGAAAGGTAAAAAGTGTATTTTATTCAGTGCTACTTCTATTATTTTGTAAAGTAGGGGAGACACATTGTAAAGAGCCTTGATTATATTTTTAAATGAGAATATTTTAGTTTTGAATAGGGAGGCATACAGAAATAATTTTCTAATTAATATTAGATTATTTACAGTTATAAGCAGAATTTGAAAGCAGATGCCAATGACTTATTGGAAAGTTTTTATTTTATTATTAAAATGTTCGTTAGCCATCTCTATTTACTATCTTTTTATACTTTCCCTTGCAGAATACTATCATAATCATTCTGTCAGTCATGTGACTATTACAAGTCTCCAACACTGTATGTGATTCTTTTAGACAATGTTGGATGGTGGCTGCAATCTTTTAATAATTTCATTGGTATATAGATGCCTTACTTTCTCTCTGAGGCCACATTAAGAACATTCATCCCAGAAAACCAGAACCACAAATTTCAGTTTGAGTCAGTTGTGTTTGCTTTCTGTTTATTTATAAACCATGCCTCCTCCCAGAAAGGATTTGGGGTTGCTGCTACAGTCACACCAGTCCTTCTGGGTCCTAGAGTTGTGGAAACCAGTATTTCTGGTTCCTTTACTGCCTGTGGAACCTTACAAGTGCTGATTCATAGCAATCAGAGACCTGTGCAGACTGGCTCAGACAACCCCCCACAGAAATGCCCATGCTAACTTGCTTCAGCAGCCAAGAGCAGAGCCAGCCAGTCCTGAACTCTGTAGAGAGTGTGTCTTTCTTATCAGTACAGAATAGGCAATCACTTCCACCTCCACCCCTAACTCTGCCAGGCAAAAAACATACCCAACGTTAGAGCACTCTCTCAAAGACATCGTGTCCTAGGTTCTGACTATCGCTGACAACACAGCCAACATCATCACGCTTCTGCCAACTCAAAGGACACATGTCTGCGTTCTTCATCAGCGTGCTTGCTTCTCATGGAGACAGCTTTCCAAATCCAGATGTCCCATTCATACATTTCCAGTGTCCATTAGGAGCCAGAGATTTTCCAGGAAATCCCTGCTAAATAACTAGATAGGGGATCAATGTTTTGATAGCCCAGGGACACAATGTTCCTTCTGGACTATGAACTTGTCACTCCTCACCTAACTCTAGACAATTCTTATAACAAGAGCTTTCAGAGCAGGAAAAAATCTGATTCCACAGAAACTGGGGATGATTATCCAAGTGGCAATTTTCTCTCGAGTGAGAATTACATCAATACACTATTTAAAACATCACCCTCTAGTCCTGGCATATTTTGATCTTTTGAAAATGTGCTATTGCTGATTAAATGAAAATGAAAGGAAAGCTAGGTGTGGTGATGCATCCTTGGAATCCCAGTGACTCAGGAGGTGAAAGCAGGAAGATCAGGGGTTTGAGGCCAGAGGCAGCCTGCATAACTTAGCAAGACTCTGTCTCAAGATACAAAAAGCAAAAAATGGGTAAAGGGTGCTGCTCAATGGTAGGGTGCTTGCCTAGCATCTGCAAGGCCCTTGGTTCTAGCCCTAGTACAGCAAAAAGAAAGTAAGAAAGAAAGAAAGAAAGAAAGAAAGAAAGAAAGAAAGAAAGAAAGAGAGAGAGAGAGAGGGAGAGGGAGAGAGGGAAGGAGGGAGGGAGGAAGGAAGGAAAGAGAGAGAGAGAAAATGAAAGGAAGATACGTAACTTCATTCTTAAATATTCTTATGGCTTCAAATTAGAAGCTAATTTGTCACTTTCTCTCAATGTTCTTATAAACTCTCTGGCACAGAATAACCAGAGCATATTTTGCCAACCACTGGCCCATGTCCAGTGGTAGCTCAACTTGAAGTTCTACCTGAGAGCTCTCCAGATCCCCTTCTGCAACTGGCCTTTCTTCCTGCAGCTCATCAAGACTCCTGATGGAGAGGAAAGAAGTGGGTAGAGGCAGCCTATCTCCCAAATTGTTCAGGAATTTCACTGTCCATCTCCCTTTCCTGCTGAACTTTTTCAGATCTGACTGCCGGCAAACTCTTCTCCAGCAGTCAGATGGTTCCAAGTTTTTCAGGGAAAACATTTCCGCTCAGGAGAATATTTTTCCTCTTCCTGTGTCCTTCACCAAAGCAACTCTACATCTCAGACCTAGCATATTATCTAACAAATACCAATAAATGCTAAACAAGCAGATGAATTAAAGAATTTATGAAGTAATGATTCTGTTTAATTCCCCTTCTACTACCCCTTCTTTAGCTCCGTTGTCGTTAGGTGCTGTCAAGTCATGTCTGACTCATAACTACCCTCATAGGGTTTTCAATGGCTGTTTCGGGATTGCCTAGAGAGTGGATTGCCATGTCCTTCTTCCATTTTTGTGGTGCTGGGAATCATACTTGGGACCTCAGACACTGCAGAGTGGCGCTCTACCAACTGAGCTAAACCCTATGAATTAAGGATTTTCTTTAATTCTCCTCCTACCACCCCTTTTTTAAACTCTAACTACATGTAATTATTAATCCATTAAGTAAGGACTTTTATATAAGGGTTGGCAAATTAAAAGGAGGAGGGCCCTTCAAGTACAAGGTAAACACAAACTGTCTCACTGTAACCCCTTACAGTATTAATTTCACATTCAGTATTAATTTCAATAAGTAAAAGTAACTATCTAATTTTATTTCAATGTTTCTGTTGCTTGGCTTTTGTACATAGAATATTGATACTCTCTCAGATGTCAGGGATTTTTAATTACCCAATCTTTGTGAGTATGCAAGCTTCTTAAAAAGAATGGTGCAAAAAAAAAAAAAAGAGAGACAGAAAACAAAACAAAGCAAAACAAAACAAAATGATTTTTAAAACAACAACAAAAGGATGACATTGAAATATTATCTATCTACATATCTTTAATTTAACTGAAAAATAGCCTTTAAAAAGATTGTCTTTACAATGGTGCTAGAAAGAGTGAATAAACAAATCCCATATTCCCTCTTGAAATGTCTTTTTTGATGATGAATGCAACTCCATTTCTCTTTAGTTTGTCATGCCCAGCATAGTAGACCATATGATTATCTGACTCAAAATGGCCCATGCAGGTCCATTTTAGCTCCCTGATGCCAAGAATGTCAATGTTTATGTGCTCCATTTCTCTTTTAACGATTTCTAATTTTCCTAGATTCATACTATGTCCATTCCATGTTCCAATTATTAATGGATGTTTACAATTGTTTCTCCTCATTTTGAGTCATGCCATATCAGCAAATGGAGGTCCCTGGGGCTTTACTCCATTTCTGTCATCACGGTAGACTCTACTTTGATGAGTCAACTCTTCCCCAGTAGTCTTTTGAGTGCCTTCCAACCTGGGGGCCTCATTTTCTGGCACTATATCTGACAGTGTTTCTTTGCTATTCATAGGGTTTTCAATGGCTAGTTGTTTGGGGAGTGGTTTTCCAGTGCCTCCTCCCTAGTCCATTGAAGGCGAAGGTAGGTCTGCCTCATGCCATGGTATTTTCAGTCACATCATATGGTTGTGAAAGCTAGACATTTAACAAGGGAGACAGGAAAATAATTGATGCTTTTTAATTATGGTGCTGGAGATGTCTATTGAATATACCATGGACTGCCAAAAGAACCAACAGATCTGTCCTAGAAGAAGTGCAACCAGAGTGTTCCTTGGAAGCAAGAATGGCCAGACTTCATCTTACATACTTTGGACATGTAGTCAGGAGAGATCAATCCCTAGAGAAAGACATTATGTTTGGGAGAATGGCAGGTCAACGCAAAAGAGGAAAACCCTCCACCAGATGGATTGACACAGTGTCTGCAACAATGGGCTTAAACATAAATAAGATTTTGTGCCTCGCACAGAATCAGGAAATGTTTTGATCTGCTGTACATAGGGTCGCCATGAGTCGGACTCGACTTGACGACACCTAACAAAAACAATAACAACATATTCCCTCTGCTTCTTTATTCCCATCCAAAGGATCTTTGCTTATCTGTACCACTTAAGGTCAACTGGGAACACTATGAAAACAGGTTTTGAGAGTAGAAAGCAATACAGAAATAAAAGATATTGTCATTGCGATCTTCTTTTTTCCATAATTATCAGCTATTAATCCTACTAAAGAAGGGAGGTTTGGCAGGAGACTTTTAACCATAATCCATTGCTTTATCTTCAACCACGCAGGACACCATTGAAGAAAACAATGTGGGGTCCAAAGAGAAGCACTGCAAGTCAGGAGGAAGAATCAGTACTCCAAGACCAAGAAAAATCAATGACTCAAGTGGCTTCACACACTAAGCCCTTTGAAGTAGAAATTTCTCTGCTGCTCTCCATGACCTAGTCTAGACATCACCCACTTCTGTGTCAGTGATACTTGTTTCTATTTGTGGTATTAACGAACACTAATAGAGTGTGAAGACCTGCCACTCCATTATCTCAAGGAAGGGTTTACATTAACATGTGTGAGAAAGATAACCTCACCAAATGTCACTCCTCTATCTTTTGCATTATTTCCCTGACGTTAAAGGACAGAGTCATTGACCTAACAGGATAATATATGACATTTATGTCATTTGTTTTGTAAATGTCAGCAAGTTTTAAATAATCTAGCTTTTACTTTCTACTGGAGATTCTCTTATCAATTGCTGTGTAATCACTAAATCACATTTTCTTCTGTCTTCATCCTCTTTGAGCACTCAATTGCAATTCTCAGTGTTGCCAAACTTCTTCCTAATGAAACCCTCTCTTAAATCCCATCACACTGCACTCTGCACTTTCTGCTACTTCTCAGACCATTCCCTGGGGGTCTTAATGTCACTTCCTCTAATTTCTCTTCTTCTCTAAAACTGAGTTGTCCTTAAAAGTTTCCATTGCTCTTCTTTTTCTGTGTAATTTTTCTTGGTGATCTCACCCTCTCCACATCTTCTACTATAATAACTGCATGTCCAGCCACAACCCTCATCTCAAATTCTCTCTAGGACATCATACCTTTCTACCTACCTCTAGGACATCATACCTTTCATGTTTTGTTTATTTCTCAAAGGACAGGTTCTCAAGAATCTGGGCACCAGGCAAACCTACTCTTCCTCCTGACTCCCATATTTCCTTGAATGGGGCCATCATCCTCCCAGCACCCAGATTCTTGAAGACCCACATCTACCTCTTCCATTTGGCTTATCCTAGACATTCTTCTGTTTCAAGCCACCCTAGTATAATGCTTATAAGCTCACATAAACATAAAAAGGATCATGTGCCTGGCACAGAATTGGGGAGTGTTTCCTTCAATTAAACATAGGGTCACTATGAGTCGGACTCAACTCAATGGCACCTAACAACAAACAACACAGCATGTGACCTGTCTTCCCTTGCATGTGTTTTATGTTCCTTACTAGATCTAAGCCCCTTGAGAAAAAGACTATACTTTACTCAACTTTGTCCACCCTGCAGATCTAGCATAGCATCTGGTGCACAGTACAACTATTTCATTGAAAAGGTAAAAGTGAGCATCCTTGGATGCATTTTTTTCATATCTTCCACTTGCCTTTGCACCTACAATCAACAACATTGAGCTACAGTTATACTTAATCTTAGTACTTTGAGGAAAACTACCAAAGAAACTTTCTAAGTAATACCAAAGCATGTAGAGTCCTTGCTGTATGGAATTTATTTTTTGTGTGGCCCCCATTTTCAGTCATTGGTATCATATTTTCAAAAATCTGTATTTGGAAGGGATGCTGAAATGTGGGGAGCCAAATTCTTGTCTTTTATTGAAGCTATTTCCTTGGTCTGATTCCTCGGTAGCAGAATCCTTTCCCCAGTTGCCTATAATTTGCTTGTCCTGTTATTACGCCCACACTTGGTTATGAGAGCTCAGTGTTGTTAAAAGCTACACTCAAAACAGCGCAACTTTAATTCAGTGAAAGTACACACCTCTGAGGGTGACTCACCATTGTAATTGTGTCCACACCTTTGCTGATCACCTCACCAGTCCTAGGTTTGATGTTGCTTGGAGTTAATTAAACACAAATGGCAATTTTTAGGTTTAGGGTTTGTTTGTTTCATAATACAATCAGTACCATGCTGATGACGGTAACATGGTCAGGCTTTTTGATTTCCTAGCCTGCATTCCAATGTTAGATGCATGGCTTTAAATTCACCAATAGGGAGAGATCAGATTTTGGGTTTACTGTGGCCTGGGGCACTGAAAAGAAGCTTGCCCCAACCTGAATTCTGCCACAGACATGTTTAAGAAAATTTGAACAAATCATTCCATTGGTTGCTTCTTACTGAAACGATTGGAAAGGTCAATGGAACATTTTCAAGAGCATTTAGTCCAACTCAGCAGTTCTTTCTTTTTTATGTCCAGCTATTGGACAGTACAATGTCAATACATATACACCAACACCATTCATCTGTGAAAAGTTTAATTTGCTAACTCAATCAAGGGTGCTACAAGAACAGAATTAAAGATGCACTTACAAATCAAGTTTGATTCACATTTAATAGCCAACAACATCTCAAGCTAGTATTTGGACATTACCAACTGTTCGACATTCACTAAAAGAGATCTCTCCCTGAAAGAGTGCTGACAGATTGTTTTTAATGAAACAAAGTTCAGATGATAACACTCATCTGTTTACTCGTCCTCACTTCCTACAATCCAGAGTCTCATCTACTGCTCTTGCCTAATCCAACCCCTCCTCCTTCCTTCACACTCCCACATTCCAGACAACTGAACAACTCACTCTTCCCCCTCATGGGTCTTTGCTTTTACATATTTGATGTGACACTTGATGTGCCAGTTCAATGATCTCACACTCAAGTCTCAGTTCAAATGTCAAATTCCTTGACTCTCCTTCTGATCATCCATTCACTTTTTCTGTACCTCTCAATCACATCGCTTTCTACCTTGCATATTGTTGTCATTGTTATTTTTGCCTATGTTGATTTCTTCTGCTAACATGTAAATTCTCTTAGGGTCAAAGAGAGTTTTTTCTTGTATACTTAGCGCATATGCCAAATTTTTGCATATAGAAGTCTATTAATATACCTCAGAATAAAAGTATAAATGTTTCCAAAGTTACAAATGTGAATGGAAAGAAAATCCTCGAGGGCTTGGCTGTATCTTACAGGTCAACTATCTATGAGACTTCCCTTAGGATTAATGTTCATTGATAGGATTAGCATGGCCTTGATAGTGTACTAGGCAGGAAGAAGGGAATAAAGAGGCCTCTTTAGTGATCTCCTTCCCAGCCATTTGCTACCCCAGTCAACGGAGACATGAATATCAATGTAAGCTTCCTCTGAGACCAAAGTCTTGATTTGGTGGTCAGTGCTTCTTCCCTGATAGATAATATCTTTGCAAATAGCATGGTTACTAGAGAGAAAAAGAATATTAAAAATAACTTCTCCATTCAGCCATGAAGGATGATATAGACTGTGTGAGACATGCATCCCTCCAGCAATTGAAAAGGACATTGTTCAGTGGATTCTGCTACTCTTATCAAGATCTGATAGCTGCCTGGATTGCCTTTTGAAATACCCGCCTCTGAGCCCATTCTTTGAAGGCACTGGGGAATCCCATTAACTCATTCCAAGCATAGACTCCAGGTGTGAAATGATCCTTTTCTCCCACAAAGGCTCAGACTTCACTATGAAAATGATATTTGGCCTTGCTCTATGCAGAGGAGCAGGAATTCTTCTTTATTGCCTTCACTTCTTGAAGGTGTAATATCCTTTAATAAACCATGCCTATACTCTATACTAGGGCTGGGATTTAGCTCAGTTGGTAGAGCGCTGCACTGCAGTCTCTGAGGTCCCAAGTTCAATTCCCAGCACCACAAAAATGGGAGAAGGGCCTGGCAATCCACTCCCAAGGCAATCCCGAAATAGTTAGCCATTGAAAACCCTATGAGGGTCGCTATGAGTCGGATACTGACTCGACGGCACCTAACAACAACAACATATTCTATACTGGGCTGGGATTTAGCTCAGTAGGTAGAGCACTGCGCTGCAGTCTCTGAGGTCCCAAGTTCAATTCCCAGCCACCACAAAAATGGGAGAAGGACCTGGCAATCCACTCCCAAGGCAATCCCGAAATAGTTAGCCATTGAAAACCCTATGAGGGTCGCTATGAGTCGGATACTGACTCAACGGCACCTAACAACAACAACATACTCTATACTGGGCTGGGATTTAGCTCAGTAGGTAGAGCGCTGCGCTGCAGTCTCTGAGGTCCCAAGTTCAATTCCCAGCCACCACAAAAATGGGAGAAGGACCTGGCAATCCACTCCCAAGGCAATCCCGAAATAGTCAGCCATTGAAAACCCTATGAGGGTCACTATGAGTCGGATATGGACTGGACGGCACCTAACAACAACAACAACATACTCTATACTGCCTGCAGCCATAGCCCTGTGGTGTTGGATCCCATAAGATCTCTGAAGCTAAGCAGGGTTGGGTCTGGTTAGTACTTGGATGGGAGATCGCCTGGGAACACCAGATACTGTATGCTTGGGAGTAGGACTCGGCAACCCACTCCCAAAAATCAATCTGCCATTGAAAACCTATGAATAGCAGACAAGCACTGACAATAGTGTTCCACCTGTTGTATGTAGGGTCGCTATGAGTCGGATACCAACTTGAGGGCACCTAACAACAACAACATACTCTATACTATAATTCTGTGCCGTGCTGGGTATAAAATCTTTTATGTGCAAACACAAACAAACAAGGTATTGCTGTTGTGCTGCTGCCAGCCTCCTGGACCACTTTTGTAACAGCCTTATGTCTTTCTTTCCACTCCATGTTTGCTCTGTGCCAAGCGTCTTCATTGTCACTGCTAGTTCTTCTGTGTCTGGTGGCTTTATAACAGTTTCCATAAGCTTTGTCAGAAGCAGGCATGAGGCATATATTTTTAAACTGCAGTGAAAAAGAGCAAATACAAACCAGTAAGTAGCAATTTTATTCTTTCTTTCTAAGGCAATGCCAGAAATCCTAAAGCAGCCAGCACACAGTTACTAATGTCTGTCCAAGTCTCCTTACATTATCAACTCCACTGATACCAAGGCCAGGCATCATCATGGTCTGCAGCTTGTTCAGTTGCCACAAAAAGCTTGACATCACACTAAGCCCTTGAGTAAAAATGTACCTTGTTGAAAGTATAGTGCCTAAGTTCTCAGAATTTTCTTCTGAGTCAGATCACATTAGCATGAACTGTCATTAATAACTTACAAGGCTGAATTTTCACAAGTGAATCAGAAGTTAGATTTTTAAAGCAGTCACCTTGAAAGAATGTAATTCTAATGATGTCGGCATTGCCTGAAGTTATTTTAGAATTCCTCTTTTGATTTACTTTTAAAGTCAACTTATGTGTCAGGTGCATAATAATGTCTTATTAAGTTTTATTATTTATCAGATTTTCTTTCATTTTAAATTCAAGTGGAATTATCTAGCTTGATTACCCAGGCCTAACTCTAAATGTCCATTGGTGATTTTTTAAAATCACATCCACCTTCAAAAGATAAAGGTTTTGCACAACTAAGGATATTTCAAAGAACATGTTAGAGGGCCTGAAGGCTATTCTAAAAACCCTTTGAACATAACAGCATTATTAAAGTAAATGTAAAATCTTACGAGGAAGGGAAGAAAAGTTAAAGCATTTATGTTTAGACATATTTGCTTTACAGTCATACTTAGAATGTTTCCAACAAAACTACACAAAGAAAATATAAAAATAATTTAGGGACTTCTTTGCACATATATATTAATGCTCATGCCATTTTCCCCAGATATAATTGGCAAATAAAAATTGAACATATTTAAGGCAAAAAGTGTGATGCTTTGATATATCTGTACATTGAGAAATTATTACCACAATGAAGCTAGTTTATATATCCATCACCTCTCATATTTACCCTTTTTTAAAATGCATATCATGAGAACACTTGACATCTACCCTCTTGTTGTTAGGGGCCCTCGAGTCAGCGTACAACTCATAGTGACCGTACATACAACAGGTGAAACACTATTGTCAGTGTGTCTCTGCTATTCATAGGGGTTTTGATGGCAGAATTGATTTTTGGGAGTGGGCTGCCAGGTCCTTCTCCCAAGCCTACAGCACCTGGTGTTCCCAGGCTGTCTCCCATCCAAGTACTAACCAGGTCTGGCCCCACTTAGTTCCCAAGATCTTCCGAGATCCGACATCACAGTGGTACAACTACAGGCTTCTGTTCTCTTAGCAATTTTCAAGTATCCAGCATGTTATTATTAATTATAATCACTATTAGGTCTCCAGAACTTATTCATAACTGAAAGTTTGGTCAAAGAATATATATCCCTTTTATTGTTTTTTGTTTTGTTTTGTTTTGTTGTGGTTTGGTTTGGTTTTTTGTTTGTTTGTGACATGTTCTCACTATGTAGCCCAGATTGACCTCAAACCCACAGTCCTCCTGTCTCTGCCTCCAGAATGCTTTGATTGCAGGCCTGTGCCACTCTGCCTGGCTTATATATCATCTTTAAAAGAAAGTATTCAATTAATAAGAACCCATTCTATTGAAGATTACCTTATGTGGGAGTCAGAACAGGAGATTTGATGGCTAACCTGGACCCAGCCAAATCTTCAAAGGCACCTCACAGCTGTGTGGTTGTTGGAGAATAGTCCCCAGATTTCAGTTTTTTTCTTATGACACAGCTTAATTTGATTTTACTACCCTAGGACTGCTCTCTATTTTTCTAAATCATGCTAAAAGGTTTCATGAATTAAAGCCTCCAACACGAACATTTTGTATCTCTGCCAACACACTCCAAACCGGTACCTAGGACTGGAACTTTAGCTCCACTTGAATTTGGGGACAGTAGGACAACACAATCTATGGACACATAGAGCACTCAAGATAGCACAACTGAGTCATACCATTTGGCCACATTCTGCTGTCATCCTGGGGGAAAAGTGATCAAGGTCAAAGAAAGAGAAGCTGACCCAGTTTCCTGTGTCATGTAAATGTGTATTTTTCAGGTGTTCTATGTAATACAAATACATTTTGACTTCTCAACCACTCAGCTGATCTAATGGTCTATAAGGTACCTCCCTAGGATGGTCAAAATTATCTAAGCTATGAAGATGCTGAAGAAAACTTCTACAAGTAAGACATTGCAATTGGAAGTATACATAATTATTATAAATCTCTTTCAAAAGATATTTGCCTTAAGAAAACATTTCCAATATTATAAAGATAAGGAATTATTTGATGAAGCATTCTAATCTAAATAGTTATAATTATAATTCTTCCATTTACCATGCACATACACATGGTACATACTTAAAGGTAGCTATTAACTGTCCCCTCTTGACAGAAGGAGCAAATGAACCTCACAGGCATACAGCCAGCAAACGAGCAAGGTCTATGTGGTGTGGCTAGACTCCAAAGGAAGGTCTTCCCTGGAGCCTAATTTTTGAAAATCCATCTCAGTTCTCAAGGATAATTTAGGGGACAATAGGGGAAAGAAGAACAGAAGGAAGGAAGGGAGGAAGGAAGGAAAGATGGAAGGAAGGAAGGAAGGAAGGAAGGAAGGAAGGAAGGAAGGAAGGAAGGGCAACAGAAACACAATGTCCATTGCAGATATTCTGTTCGTGGTTTCAGTTATTCCACCTGCAAACCCACACCCCACCAACACTATTAGTTCTGGTTTTTGCTGAGCCCAGGGGAGTACAGAGCCATTTGTCAAAATGGGAAAGTGATTGTGGCCAGTATAAAACACTCTATATATTATAGTCCCTGCCTTCCTGGAGTTTATATTCTGCAAGAGAGTACATCTATCTTTTCACTAACATATCTACAGCACATGGCACAGTGCCCATCACAAATTGTGCCCAAGAACAGAAACTGCCAGAGGACATTCTACCACTTGGAAGTCCAATTATGTTAATATGTTTTCATTGAAGAGGTAAGCATTGCAGTTATTCACACCTTGGTTCTAATGCTTTTATAGGTAAGTGTATTTGTAATAGGGAGAGGGAGTAAAAGGCGAAGTGGATTAGAAAATATAACCAAGAAAAAGCAAAGAAAGATTCCATTCATTGTAACCTATTTGCCTTTCTGACCCAACTTCTTCCCTATTCCACTCTGAATTTTTTAATCAGTGTTCTTGGGCAAGACCATTATTTATCAAATAAAATGATAAGTATCAAATAGATTCATCAATGCTACAATTAGAAGATGCCTCCCTTTGTATATGAGCTACTATCAAACTTCTCCTATTTCTATGCACAACTACAAACATGTATTCTTATTATGTTTTCTAACACATTGCTGGAGCTGGGGTTTAGCTGAGTTGGTAGAGGGCCATTCTGCACTCTCTGAGGCCACAGGTTCAATTCCCAGCACCACAGATACAGAAGCAGGACCTGGCCACCCACTCCTGAAACAATCCCGAAACAATCAGTCATTGAAAACCCTATGAATAGCAGAGAAGCACTGACATAGTGCAGTGTCTGGGAGTGTTTCATTCTGCTGTACGTAGGGCCATTATGTGTGGAACCTGGCTGGACGGCAGCTAACAACAGCGCATTGCCACTAGCTACTTGTTCTTTTTTCTTTTTTCTTTTTTTACATTATGGGGGTTGTACTCAGGGCCTCACACATGCAAAGCAAGCACTCTACCACTAACTGCACCCCCAATCCTTTTATTATTTTTTATTTTGAGACAGGATCTCGCTAAGTTGTACAGGCTGCATCTGGCCTCAAATTTGTGATCCTCTGGCCTCAGCCCCCTGAGCTGATGGGATTATAGGTGTGCTACAGTGTCCAGCTACTACTTGGCCTTTTTAACCTTTGTTTTAATTATGGAGAGCATCCATGTCTAAAGCTATGAGTCTCACAAATTTTTTTCCGAGTTCACATGATATAGAGAAATGGTTATAGATAAATGCAAAATAGTGCAAAACAGTCTACGTTATTGAAATAAGAATTGGTTTACTCCAAGGGTTCAGTGGCATCATATAATAAGTGATGTTAGGTTTGTAGTCTTTAACTCATAGTCTATGACCTTGGATATAGCATAGCCTCCTTGTAATAATGCATACCTCATGGACTTGTTGGGAAAATAAAAAATTATAACATATGGAAAAGTGCTCTGTACAAATATAAAGTCTTGTTATTCAAAGAAACGGAATTCTAGGAGTCATTCAAACTTGATTTCCAATCCTGGCTCCACCAAGATTAAGCCGTGTAACATTAAGGAATTTTACAATCCAAATTTTAGTTTCTTCATTTTAAAGTAGAGATTAGAATATCTCACAGGTGTGTTTTAAGAATAAGACAAGAAAATATTCTGGGAGTACTGCCTGGAACACAGTAGGTATTCAGTAAATGTTAAGTCCCTTTCCCTACCCTGCTGCAGATTTAAATGACTTTATTTTCCTGAAATCAGAATAACATCTACTATTCTTTATTGCCCAATAGTAGCCAAGATGAACCATGACAATCAAATGAAACAACAAAGCAGCAAGTCAATGATAAGAACTGTTTTTCCCATCCAGCAATAATCTGTCATCGGGTTGGAACTCTCAAAAAGCAAATTGTATCAAATGCCAAATAAACAGCCCAGGAAACAGTCTGCAGCAACCATGGCAAGGTAAATGAATCTACCAAGCTACCATAATAATATGAGGGATGACCCTGTAAGCATCTTTATGTGCACTTCAAAGCATAATTGCACATTGCTTAAGCAAACAAGGTATACTCAAGTAGATTCTGAAAACCTTACCAGACAAATGGTTTTGGTTTTTTAAGACCTCCTGGTATTTTAGTCTTACATTGCACAAGCTATCGTGCAATTTATTTGGGATTATTTCTTACCACAAACAATCAAAAATGCTTAACATTGCATACTCTGTCACTAAACTGTACTGTACATTATTTCCTAATTAAGGATGCAGACAGGCTGTGCAATAATGGTGATTGATGTCTGCTGCACGTCTTAGTGAGGAGCAAGGTGAGAATGAGCATTAGCTCCAGCCCACAAGAGAAATGTGGTAATTGCTATGGCTCACTGCACTGCAAATCACATCTTCCTGGAATTACAGAAGAGGCATTTAAGAGTAGAGAATTATCTCACATAAAATTGGAGTTCTGCTCATCCTGAGGAACAATCCTCTGAGGTCCTGTTTTCAATTATTTTCAGTATATAAATTAATGACAATGTAATTTTTATCATTCCATTTCAGTTGGGGCATCATAATACCAATAATATTAATAGTTCATTTTTGACTTTCTGACATGGACTTCTTTTCATCTCTTGTGCATTTTAGACTTACCTTTGTGTCTTGAAATCTGTCCATCATATAGTCTGTATTTATACTTGCCAGCTTGAAACAAGCTATCTTAATGGTAATGGTAATAACTGTCCTTGAAATAATGAGAAACTGTTAATGAATAAAAAGCAAGTTGAACAGCCAAGCACTGGCTCTCAGCCCACTTCCATTATCCTGTGGCTTGATCTCTCAGTAAATTCTTTCCTCTATACCGAAACACAATAATTATCACCAATTTAATGATGAACACAGGTACGACATGCAACTGTACCAGTTATCATGTAGATTATACGGCATCTGAAATCTTTGTCTGAAGAGACTGTGCCTATTTCTAATCAAGAAACTTATCAAGGAAAAGATACACATTTTATCCAAAGTTAATCTTACAAAGCAGACTACCTAAAAAGTGGAGCTTCTTTGTCTATGATCTCTGACTTATCTACCTCAGGAATCAAAAAACACAGCTAAAATGTTCACAGGTTGGGGACTGGTTCAATAAATTATAGCATACTCAAACAATGAAATACCATTCAAACAGAACAAAAAGCAAAAGTGATGACTAATAAAAGCTCATTAGTTTAAACAGAGAGTGAGAAACATGAATATGTGAGCATGTATATTTATACGCACTAAAAACTTCTAGAAGGATTTTTAAGAAGGGTCTTTGTAGATCTTCATCTACTTGTGTTATTTATCTTTTTCACTAATTACTTTTTTAAACCAGAAAAAAATCAGGGAGAACTTGAATCTACAGTTTTCCAACCTTGGCAAATTGATTTTACCCTATTTCTGCCTTGATCAAGAGAAACAACTCGTTCCAGTGTGAATTCTGGATGGGTTTGTTTTCTCCAAGGAACACACTGGTGAAGGGACACTGGTGAGAGGCCTATGAAATGAAGTATGGGAAAAAAAGGCATCTAGGTCACATTTTGTCTAGGGATTTCCCCAAATCAGAAAGAACATAGCACCTGGATTTCATAAGCAGCTTGGTGGCTTTGCACAATGGAGAAAAGAGGAAGATTAAACTGGCTCTACCACCAAAAGGGGCCCTGAGTGAATCAAAACCAACCTCAGGTAAATTCAATACTACGTTTAAAGGGCAGTTTCGACCCACTCTGAAATGAAAGGAAAGGGTAAATTCATGACGTAGAGCTCCACAATGCAGAAAAAAATGGGAGGCATTTGTGGATTATTTCATGCTCAAAGCAAAGAACAGAGTGTCACAAAGGAATGGGTTCACAGATACATTTTAAAAAATTAAAAACCTGAGTATAAGGCAGGATAGGTGGAGCTCAAATCTAACCACTGGAAATTTACTCCCTGATGAGAAACTACCATTCCTTTGAGACAACAACTCAAGATATAGGCACAGAGGTAAGCAGGAGTTAGAAAGCTACTTTGGGGCTTAGCCTTGAAGCTCTCTCCCTCTGCAGAGACAGAAATGTCAGGGACAAGAGTCCTTGTTAGCCTTGTTCAGTGCACCTCACTCTGCCTGCTCTTGCTTGGTAGAGCTGTACAAGTCTGAAGTGGAACAACTCTCAAATCCTATCCATGTGTAAGGATGGCCTGGGTAGAGGGAGTGGTTTGCTCAAAGTCACACAGTTATTAGTAGAGTAGTAATTACAGTTTTAATGTCTTCAGCACCCTAACCAGCTCTTTCTACAGTATCAGTGGCCTCCTGTTCTAAAGCCTCCTTGTGTCTCCAAAAATGAATGAATTATTTATTCCTGAGGTGCTAATAGCACACATTGGTCCAATGTTGTATTTTACCAGAGGCTCCTTCATCAATCTGTCATTCCTGGAATAAAATCTCCTACTTCACAGGAGCAAATCTCAAATAAGGGAATTACAGGGTTGCACAGCTGTCTGACCAGTGCTTCTTTTTATTTCTTTGCCTGCATATACTGAGGTTGCACAGCCAGCAGTGATGTTAACTAACTTGAACCTAATTGAGCTGGAGGATTGATGGCACGAGTTTCCATAAGTAGCTCCAACCTTCAAGGTTGTACAAATTATGTACAATTTTATAACTAGTGGGGTTTCCAACTAGTGCCAATATTCTTTTTCTGAGTCAGTTCCATCATTTGGAATGTAAATAAAAGAAGTATTTTCATTCCCCAAAATATCATTTCAAATTCAAATGCTTAGAAAAAGGTTTTGGTAGAAAAGAAACAAGATTCGAATATTAGCATTTTCAAGCAGAGCAGGGAGAAGCTATTTATTCAAATAAAGGATTAAGAGTTCTTTTATGTACACATGGAGAAAAATGACTAAATGTTGAAATTATTGTTTACTATAATTAGAATTATATACACATGAACTGGTTGACTCTAGATAAGTTAGACAAAAGCAAACTTAAAGTATTTCTCTTTCCATCAGTACAATAAGAAATAATGCCTCAGAGTAAGGTATTATAAATATGCACTCTCCATTGTTCTGAATTAGAAAAAATTTTCCAAGATTCTTCCTCTGTAAAAAGATGATCCCTAAGGCCCTCTCCAGCTCGTAGGCTTCTCTTCCACACTGCTATGTCAGTGTGGGGAAGGAGGGAATAGTTCATCAAATTAACTAATTGCAATGAACCAGTGGCAATATGACTATTACCTTGGGCAATTCTTTTATGTCTTGCCATGTTAATAAAGTCCTTGGACTTAAATGAAAACCCAGATGGTTTAATTTGTAATATAAGGACTAAGTACAAGATATTTTTCCTTGTAACAAGCTATTTATCTCAGAAGGCAGGATAACTGAGGAACTCTTCAGATCTTTTCATATTGTTTTTACAGCACCACTGTGTTGAAATTTATCAACTAATGACTCAAATAGAGCACTGTCACAGGACAGACCCCCAGTAGAATCCATGGTGTTTAAGAAACAATATTACAAAGCAATTATGAATTCCCTTTCCAAGGAAAAATAGAATCTTTAATTCAGAGAGTTACATTCTTCTCAGATTTTCCCTCTTTTTCTTCATATCATACTTAACTTTCTTTCTCTTTTTTTTTTTTTTTTTTTGTGTGTGTGTGTGTGTGTGTGTGTGTGTGTGTGTGATACCAAGGGTTGAACCTAGGGCTTTGCTTGCTTTGTAAGTGTTACCACTGAGCAGCACCCCCAGCCCATTTTTTCACTTTGAGATGGGGTATTGCTAAATTATGCAGGTTACCTCTGGTCTCGAACTTGCAATCCTCTTGCCTTTGCCTCCCGAGTTGCTCGTATTACAGCATCACTGCGCCAGGTTTCATATTTGACTTTCAAGTTAGGATTTGCATTGAGCAACTAAACTGGCTGTAGTAAACATTTTAAGGTCCAATATGTATAAAAATGATCAGATTTTCACAAACAGCCTCTTGTCAAAATAAGCATTGAAGAATTTTAGTTTATTTAATATACTTCTTACACAATTAAATGCATTCTAGTCAGAGGGACATTTATCACCACCAGTCCAAATTTTGGATTTCAGGTATAATGCTAATTTGAGGAGAGAACAGAAACTTAATAGTGCCCTATAGCTTGCTAAAAAGCAAATTCGAAAAAATTGACATTGTTTTGTTGCTTGATTTTGGATTCATATTATTATTTCTTGCTTAAAAAAGAGTATTGTCAAAAAAATAAAAAAGAAATAGGACCCATCATCATAATTCTTTGAGTGTCTATGTAAAGCTGCCATCATAGTTTTCTTCCCCTCAGTAAATTATCCCTTCTGAAAAATAAGTTACATTTTATAATCCTTTGCAAATAACTTTCATATATATTACCTCATTTAATCCTAACCACAACCCCACCAAATAGGTAATTATCATCCCCATCTTACAGATGAGAAAACTAACCCCAAGCAGGTAAGTGCTATTCAAAGCCCTTCTGAATCTAAACCCAGTGCTCTTTCCACTACACCAACTATTTCAAATTGCTAGAAATAGCAAATTCTCCATAAGGTCAGTAAGTGGGAAAACATGGTTTCAAAGACCATCAATTACTAAGGGAACTTACTGAGTCTGAGTTCAGAAAACATGACCATGCTTATATCTGTTTGTGAGTTCCTCAAAAGCTAATCATCATACCGTCTCTAGTGTATAACAATATGCCTGAGATTGCAGGATTTCTATAAAACTCAACTGGGTGAATTACATATAGTTGAATGAATATATGACTTACAATTAGATAGTACCTTTTCTTGTTCTCCTAAAACAGTGTTTTCCAAGCTGTACAACTCAGAAAGTCATAAAGGATGTTAACAGGTAGACTATAAGAGTGAGTTCTACTAGTAAGTGAATTTGAGAAATATTATCTATTAAAGACTCTGATAGAGAATTTACAATGCATATTAACTTACTAGAGTTTCTGGGAGGTTCTGTAGTAGAGAATCTTGTTTAACTTCATTTAACCAAGTACTTCTCAAACAGTGTCCTCAGAAACCACCCTTCTTTCTTTTTACAGAATTATCTTAACATCTCTCCACACACCATTGAATATGATTTCAAAAAGCATTCTTTAAAATAAAAACAAAATAAGATAATAGTGTCAGAATGACATCACAAAGAAAGAAAAATATATTCCAATACAGGAGCAATATTTTGACAAAGTGATGGGAGTAAAGAAAAACAACTGAAGATCGGTTGGCATGAGATGGACCAGATCTAGAAGGATCAGAGAATTTAGGCTGTAATGACTCATCAGACGTGGTCCTGTGGATAAAGAGCTCTGTGACTGTTCCAGGTACAGGCACTGGGCAGAAGCCCACACAAGAATGGGGTCAACACAAAGAAGATTTGTGTCAGAAAAGAAGAAATCAAGCATCAGAGGAATCTGAAAGCAGGCTAGAAGCAGAGATGGAAGTAGGTGTTCATCAGAAACTGAGATAGTAGCAAATACCATCTCTGCTAGGGCTGGGTCTGAAGGCCATGAGTTCAGTCCTAAGAGCCATAGTGAGTAAGGAAGAACTCCAATTCCATAGAGGGATGCGTGCCAAGTCAAGGATATGGGCAAAACCAAACAAGGTAGGGACTTAATGACTGTAAGCATAATGTACTTGTACTATGCTATATAATACTGTCTTATTTTCATAAATTATATTGTGTTACAAGCAAAATGCAATTACAAGGGGCCATGCCTGCTACTAGAACCAAAATTCAGAGCCTCTGCTTTCACTGCACTCCCATTCTTAGGGTTTAGGGCACTCGAAACAACTGTAGTTGCTAACACACAAGCGGGGTCCTGGGAACTAACCAATTCATATTGCCTGGGCTCTGGTTCTTTTAGCAAATAATTAGTACAGTCATGTTTGTTCCCTTCCTAAAAAAAACTAAATCCCTCCTTCCCTTCTTGCTTCTTTCCCCTTGTTTTAGAGAGCTTGTGGACAGCTGGTCTCATCATCTCTATCATCTAGAGCTGCCACAAAGGGCCTGTTATTTCTACTCCTATAGTCAAGCTGCCCGGCTAGCTCAGTCGGTAGAGCATGAGACTCTTAATCTCAGGGTCGTGGGTAGCCTGCAGCCATAGCCCTGTGGCTTCCGATCCCGTCAGATCTCGGAAGCTAAGCAGGGTCGGGCCTGGTTAGTACCTGGATGGGAGACCGCCTGGGGACACCAGATGCTGCAGGCTTGGGAGAAGGACCTGGCAATTCCCTCCCAAAAATCAATCTGCCATTGAAAACCCTATTTACAGTAGAGAAGCACTGACAATAGTGTTTCCCCTGTTGTACAGAGGGTCGCTATGAGTCGGATACAGACTTGATGGCACCGAACAACAACAACATAGTCAAGCTACTAGGAAAAAGACACAGCTATGCATACTTCACTGAGGTTTAGCTCAGTTGGTACAGTGCTACTCTGCATGCTCTGAGGACCCCGACGGTTGTTAGGTGCCGTCGAGTCGGTATCCGACTCATAGTGACCCTCATAGGGTTTTCAATGGCTGAGTGCATCGGGATTACCTTGGGAGTGGATTGCCAGGCCCTGCTCCCATTTCTGGGGTGCTGGGAATTGAACTCGGGGCCTCAGAGACTGTAGTGCAGCACTTTACCCACTGAGCTAAATCTGAGGACCCCAGCACCACAAAAATGGAAGAAGGATGTGGCAGTCCACTCCTGAAATAATCCCAAAATAATCAGCCAGTGAAAATGCTATGAGGGTCACTATGAGTCTGATAGGACTTGATGGCACCTCACAACAACATGCATACATCATCTCCACTGGTTTATTGTTGTTGTTGCTGTTGTTGTTCTTGTTGTTGGGTGCTGCAGACTCATAGTGACCCCATGTACAACAGAATGAAACACTCCTCAAGATTGCCATGCCTGGCCTTATGTCAGTGCTTCTCTGCTATTCATACAGTTTTCAATAGCTGATTGTTTCAGGATTGGGATGCCAGGTCCTTCTCCCATTTTTGCATTGCTGGGGATCAAACCTAGAGCCTCAGAGCAAGCATTCCAGCAACTTAGCTAAACCCCCCAACTACTGGCTTACCCCTTCAGAAATGTTTATATAAATATGAAACAAATTTTCAGCTGTGTTAAATCACTGTGTGGCAAACATGCCGATGGTTTCCAGAAGAATACTGGGATATCAGCTAAGTCCTCAGGTTCTTCCAGGGAACCCTCCTCACCCTTTCACATTTTCTTCTAAACCCTCCCAATCCATCCTTGGCCCCTTCTTTCTGAGCCAGATTTAGCTTCCTACTTCCTAAGACAACGGTGATCATCAGAAGGGAATTCCCTCAGCTTCTGACCACCATATCTTCTTGAATTCATATCAATTTCTGTTTCTTTCCCTCTGGCCTCAACCCAAGAAGGGTCTCTCCTCCTATCCAAGGTTAGCCCCTCCCCATCTCTTTCCTATCCCTCCTTAGAGCCTCTTCCCCTCTCCAGTTATCACCCTTCTACCTTCTTTCTCTACTGGCTCTTCATTACCATTTAAACAGCCTTGCATTTTTTCAACTCCACAAATGCCTCCATCTCTTCTCCTGCTTCTACATTTCTTGAATCCACTAGTTTCCCCAACTCACCATCCTCTCAAATCTACCCTCCTAGGTCCTCTTTTCTCTCTCAGACTCACTCCCTTCCATTCTTTACCTGAAGCTTGCCCCCAGGCAGTCACAACTTGGCTTATGCCAAGCATCCCACAAAACCTCTTCCCACCAAAGCCTTCCCTAGTCCAGAAGGACTATTTTCATTCCTTTGTTGATGTTGTTGTTTGTTTGTTTGTTTGTCTGAGACAGGGTCTCACTGTGTAGCCCCAACTGGCCTGGAACTTGCTATGTAGCACAAGCTGGCCTCAAACTTGGGGCAATCCTCCTGCCTCTGCCTCCCAAGTGCTGCGATTACAGGCAGGCATCACCAGGCCTGGCTGGCATCAGTCCTATCTTGTTATACTGTCTTAGTAGCATTTGTCACTCTGAATTACTCCCGCCTTGTGATGTGATTTCCTCTGGTTTAAGTGACACTGCTGCTTCTGGATTTTCTCCTTCCTCTCTGGCTACTCCTCAATATCCTTCAAGGGCTCTTCTTTTTCTTCCTGTTTCTTTAATGATGATCTTCCTCAGGGTACTTAGATCCACTCTTCCTCAATCTACTCAGCCTCCCTGGATGATGTTATTTGCACTCCTAGACCTTCAAGTATCCTCTTAGAGCTGACTACTTCCCACCTTTGTCTTCAGAACTAAATACTAACCTGCTTAGGAGACATTTACATTTGCTTCCACAGGACCCCAAAGCCACATATGAGCTCATCCTTTTCCCAAACTATCTTGCTTCCCTAGGCATCCCTGTCCCCAGGGGCCACTCAGTAGGCCAGGGGACAATCAAGAATCCCACCATCTTCCCAGCAGGAGCAGATTTCTGCCCCCCCATCCCTCCAAACAGATGTCCTTGCTGCAGCAGGGTGATCTGTTTAAAGCCGCAACCCAGTGACATAATTTCCCAGTTTATCCTGAGGGCATTAGGGATTCAGTGAATGATTTTAAAGTCTAAACTTCACAGGGAGATACACACGGGTTTTCTTTGGCCCCTCCCTATCTTTTGATACTATAGCTAAATAATAATAAACCCTTACTAGGTTATATGCCAGGCACCATCCTAAGCATTTTTACCTGTCTCCATAATAACCTATTAAGGCAGGGTGGGTTTTGTTGTTTGTTTATGTTTTATTTTTCTGTTCTTATTTTTGTTTTGTATTACTGGAGGATTAAACCCAGGGCCTGCTGCAAGCTGTGCAACTACTGAATTGCAACTCCAACCCTATTTTTTCTTCTCTTTTTTCTTTCTTTCTTTCTTTTTTTTTTTTTTTTTTTTTTTTTTTTTTTTTTTTTTTTTTTTTTTTTTTTTTTTTTTTTTTTTTTTTTTTTTTTTTGATAGTGAGCCTCACCAAGTTGGACAGACTGCCCCTGACCTCAAGCTCAGGTTCCTCCTGTGTCAGTTAGTGCCAGGCTTACTGTAGGTCTTTTATCATTCTTCTTTCACAGGTGAGGAAACTGAGACAAAAAGAAATTAAACATCCTGACAAAGGTCAATAGCAGCAGAGTCAGAATTCAAATCTGGTTGATCTGGCTTTGAGATCATGATTTTTAACTACAGTTATGTTGCCAAACAGAGCTACTTAGAGCTCCTGGAATAATGTGCTAGTCTCCACTTATCCTGTGGCTTCTCTCTCTCTCTCTCTCTCTCTCTCTCTCTCTCTCACACACACACACACACACACACACACACACACACACACACACACACCCCTTCTTCTCCAGTGCCTAGATAACTCCTCCTCATCCTCCAGATCTTTGTCAGAAATCCACTGTAGCCGGGCACAGTGTCACATGCCTGTAATCTCAGCAGCTCAGGAGGTGGAGGCAGGAGGATCCCAAGTTCGAGACCAGAGGCAGTCTACGTAATTTAGCAAGACCCTGTCTCAAAAAGTAAAAAAAAAAAAAAAAAAAGGGCAAGAGGGGGCAGCTCAGTGGCCTAGCACTTGCAAAGTATTCAAAGCACAAGGCCCTGGGTTCAACCCCCAGTACTGCTAAAAAAAAAAAAAAAAGAAAGAAAAGAAAGAAAGAAAGAAAGAAAAAAGAAAAGAAAGAAAAGAAGGAAAAGAAATCCACCACTCTGGGGAGCCTTCTCAAACTGCATCCGCATCTCATGCTCCCAAGTTGGTGCCTCACTGAGGGGTCCCTAATGTCCTATGCCTGCCTCTGCACAGCACTTACCACACTGTTGTGAAACTGGTTAACTTGCCCACCTAACCTTCTAAATGGAAAGGCCCTCAAGGACTGTGTCTTGTGTGCTGTGTCTCCAGGGCTTCTGGTGGCACCTGGCACATGGACAAGGGAAAAGACACAGGATAGTAGTTCCTGAATACATAAAAGGTGAGTGTGAAAATGGCATACACAGACAGGCTTACCTGAGGGAGAGTTGTCCAGGAACGGGCCTAGGGCTCTTTAAATTCTGCCAGAACTGACAGAGAGTAGTTCTAAGGGTGGGGCTGAGCCTATGTTTGAGGGCTTCTGGATCCCAGCTGTTGAGACTAAAAAGAGGAGATTGCAGAGAGCCAGGAGGAGGCTAAAGCTTTAGCCTTGATAGGAGCCTGAACAAATCTCATACAGGGGCTTAGGATATAAGAAGAAATGACAGTAGACAAGTAGGAAGAAGGCAAAAGATTAAAGAGAGCCTTATTCTGGAAGGTTAAACTCAAGGGGAGAGGGCAGGAATTTGATACAGGGGCTTGATCTAAATTTAAAACTAGGGAGATTAAGGTTCTCCACCAAACACACTTGATTTAGAGAATGCAGCCAAGTCAGAAAACAGCCATGATGCATTTACAGTAAGCATTTTCTTGTGATTTGGAGTGTGCTGTGGTAGTGTGTAACCATTTGCTTCTTGTGGGTAGGGGCAGGATTGGTATTTTTCTGTTTCTTTGCCATTCCACAGAGTAATGTTGGAGTCAACATGACAGAGGATAAAACTCCTATTGTAGTTGAAGTTCCATTTGCAACCCTTTGATATTCTTTCTGGATGAAGATTGATCTTAGATTATAATCACTCCATTCACCAACTCTTCATAGATGTCTATGAGTCTAGGGCAAACACATTAATGTTCTGCAGCAGCACAGACTAAGAAAAGCATTTCAGTGGGAAAATCACTGCAGTTACCACTCCAAGCAGTAAACTATCACAAATGTCAGAACCATGTCATGTTGTATATTATGTTAACTAATATTTGTATTTTGCCCACAGTCATACCACTGTGGTCTCCAATCCCATCAGATCTCAGAAGCTTAGCAGGATTGGGCCTGGTTAGTACCCGGGTGGGAGACCACCTGGGAACACCAGGTGCTATAGGCATGGGAGAAGGACCCGGCAACCCACTCCCCCAAAATGATCAGCCATTGAAAACCCTATGAATAGCAGAGAAGCAGTAACAATACTGTTTCACCTGTAGTAGTAGGGTCGCTATGAGTTGGATACCGACTCGACGGCACCTAGCAGCATTTGTATTCATTATAAATCTTATAATTACTTTGAACATTCTTCCTTATATAAAACTTTATTAATTTGGAATATGTAATAATAAAATTCATTTCAGATTCATTAATGTGAAACATGAAATAATCAGCCCTAGGTTTGATATCGGGAGAAGAATGTGGCAATCCACTCCCTAAGCAATCTGGAAGCAATCAGCCATTGAAAACCTTATAAGGGTCACTGGGAGTCAGGTCAGATCCTATTCAATGGCACCTAACAACAACAACAACAACAAGGTTTGATATAGAAAAGGAAATTTACCTCTCAAAATGCTTTTATTTTCCCACCATAGAAGTCTTATTCATTTTTGTTGTTGTTATCAGATGAAGATGAAGTAAAGAACTTAGAACAGTGCCTGGCACATAGGAAAAGCCATACAATATTAAATGTTGTGCTATAACAGTATTGAAAATAAGACTTCAAGAAAATATTTTACCTCCTTAAGAGCATACACTTTTTTATTGAAGACTTTTAAAATCTGTGTCCAGTTGTTGCCCAGTGGGTATAGTTTTCAATTATGCAAAGTGAAAAAATTCTGGAGATATGTTGTACAACAATATTCAGGTAGTTAACAGTATTTTAATACATATTTTAAAATTATTACATTGACAAATTCACATTATGTATTTGTTACCATGATTTTAGAAATATATGTCCAAATGGTGCTGTTAATTGAAAGTAAGTCTATCTAGTCATTAAAGTCAAACAGAATTTCTTATTGGAAATTTCCAGTAATGACAGTAATAAGGGTACTTGTGTTGCTGGGATAACACTAGTTTCTCTAACAAACTCTTAATGTCTCATAGTGATTGCACATTTTGGCCCTGTTTTGCTCTCCTATAGTTGGCAGGCAGCTTTGTTCTAGATGGTGATTTGGAGACCCAGGCTCAATACCTGTGTGTCTCCATTTCCCCAAAGGGCCCATTTTCATGTACCTCCAACCAGATGGAGGAAGAAAAAGAGACAGAAGAGGAGATTGCAGAGAGAAAAGATTCACCTGCTTCTTAAAAGAATTAGTCCAGAAGAGACAATGGTCATTCTTGCTCATATTCTATTTGCTAGAAATATCATATGGCCACACTTAAAGTCAAGAAAGCCTGGGAAATATAGGCCCTGATTCAGTAGCCATGCTCTCGCAAAGCTGTAACCATGTGACAGAAAATAAATTTTAGCAGACATTTGGCCACCTCTGCCATAGCACTTGAAAATAATGTCTATAAACATGTTTAATTTAGCTTCAGACTGCTCTCAAAATCAAACTGTCATTCTCTTCAGTGCTCTGAATGTACTTGAATAGCAAAAATCCTACAAAATTATTTTAAGATTCTCATTTCTCAAATTTTTTTCATTTTACTTTTGTCATGTCTTTAACTTCCAATATATCAAACATTTAAATGTGTTTTTTAAAATGATCCAAAGAGCACTGGTTCTGTTCTAAACTCTAAAAATTAAGAAGTATACTCCATTTGCTCATGTTTCTAGGGGCATTCCTAATGCATGGTAAGATAGCAATAAAAGTTTTTATGAATGAACAAATGCCCAAGTCTGCCTGATGAACAGGGATTAGAGATTAGGCAAAGCCAAAAATCCAGAGAGAACCATCTATAATTCTTTGTCCTACATGACACTCTAGTAATACATGTTTCTATGTGATAAAAATTCACACATAGATGATTTGTTCTTCAGTTCCTATCCTGCTCAGAGAAGAGTGGGGGAAAAAGCTTTTTCTCTTCCTTCTTGGAGCCTTAAGAAAGAATCAAACATGCATCCTCATATTACACTGAGTGTTAATAACCTTTTTTGGTTATCCTTTATGACATATAAACATGGGTAATCAACAACAGATGGACATATCTTCCTTTGTCCAATAAATGTAAGGAAATATAATCTAACTAAGGAACAAACAACTTAAACATTGATATTTAGCTAGAGGTCATCATCCCTTTGGATAATACTCAAAGGAAAAATGTTTTTGTTACACAAATAAAAACATAAAATTTAAATAAGAAAGATGACAAAAATATTTAGGAAAAAATCTTAGTACAGAATGAACTTTGACAAATATTCCACATGAATGGTCCTTCAAATAGAAACATGCATAAGAAGCCCTTGTGGTTTCTCATTATTTGTTGTGGTAACAGCGAAGAAGCTCTGCTGTGTGTGCGTGTGTGCGTGCATGTGTGTGTGTGTGTGTGTGTTACTCATCCTACATTAGCATGATATTCTAATTATAACTTCCACTTAGCATTGCTATCAATTGCATAAATGTAGCCAAAACTGGAGCAGAGGAACAGAGAATATAAAATCCCCAGACAAAATGGCAACTTGTGTTTTCCTTTGCTGACTCATGAGCTTCTAGGAAAAGAAAAACAGTAATTATAGAGTGAAGGTTATTACAGAAGTTGCAAATATGTCAATGGCAAAACTACTGGTAGTCATTTGCCTTGTTCTTCAATGAATTATTTTAGGAATAAAAAAATCAGAGAATGTGAATTACACATAAATATATGAGAGAAGATGTACTATAAATCATCATGTGATTCTTACAGCACAATTGTCACCTGCTGAATCACATTCTCATCAACATTTTGTAAAGGAGAGTCAGGCACCCCACAGATAGTCACTACTGAACATTTTTAACTTTATCAAGTGACCCAGATTACACAGGCTATAGGTGCTCATACTTCTAATGCTTTGCAGAATTCATAGATGAGTGTGGGTACCAAGGAGCTTACTGGTGGCTGACTTTTTTACATTAGGTATTCAGGCAAAATACACTCCCTATTAACTCAGCTAAGCTCCCTATTGGGCTGGGACTTAGCCCAGTTGAGAGAGCACTGCTCTGCAGTCTCTGAGGTCCTAAGTTCAATTCCCAGCACTGCAAAAATGGGAGAAGGACGTGGCAATCCACTTCCGAGGCAATCCCCAAAACAATCAGCCATTGAAAACCCTATAAACAAGCAGAGAAGCACTAACAGTGAGTTGGACCTAACTCAACAGCACTTAACAACAACAAACTGGGACGGCTGACTGTGCTGGGATGACACTTGGAAGCTATGAATTCATGGCTTCCTCCTCCTCTTTTCCTCTTCCTCATTCCATGTTCCAGAGGTAGTAGGCCCCGTGCTTCTTCAATTCAGAAGAGTATTAATATGTCGCAAGAAGGAAAAGAGAAGTTGCCTGCAAGATACTTCTCTTTTGGGTTTTTAATTCCCAACCTCCTAAACCCACAGAAGGTCTGGAGCTATACCACTCTGGCGTCTGATCCTGTCAGATCTCAGAAGCTAAGCAGGATCAGGTCTGGTTAGTACTTGGATGGGAGACCACCTGGGAATACCAGGTGCTATAGGCTTGGGAGAAGGACCTGGCAACCCACTCCCAAAAAACAATCAGCCATTGAAAACCCTATGATTAGCAGAGAAGTATGACAATAGTGTTTTGCATGTTGTATATAGGGTGGCTATGAGTCAGACACCGACTGAATGGACAGCACCTAACAACCACAACAACAAACCCACAGAAAACGCTATGCTGGATCCCCTGAAGGGAAAAGGGAACTAGATTTGCCTAGTAGGAAGGGGCCAGCTGTCCCTTAAAAGTAAGAGACGGGCTGTGTATCCCTGTTCTCCTGCCTTCTCTTCCTTGGTCCTGCTGAGAGGTGCCTGAGCATTTCTAGCTCACTGAAGCCTCCGGTCCCCAAGGGTGGAATGAAAACAGCAAAGTCCTTGGATCTGAGGAACTCTGAAGATAAGACAGTGAGTGCTTCCACAGAACCCTGGGTGGATGGATGATGGAAGGGACCTCCCATGCTAGTGGTTTTGTCAGCCCTCTGTACTTCCTCCGCAGGGGGTTGGGAGCAAAGGAGGAAAACCACAGCTATGACAGAGGTAGGATTTCTGGCCTACCCTGAGGAAGAGGAGACTCAATCAAAATGAAATTAATTCAAGTAAACAAAGAAGCAGGATTTTTTTTTCATATATGAGAGTTTAAGGATTGAGATCCATAGTCAAAAATGAATGTAGATGCTGAAAACACAGAAAGAGAAAATATACTCTTTCCTCGACTGAAAAAAGATAGTGGTCCTTTTAACCAACAACTGAGAGTCTTTAGAAAACATCTGTTTTTGTTTTTGTTTTACTGCAATGAAGCACAAGTAAAAACTAGCCACATTCATTTGAGAATGTGATCTTGGAATACATGTGAAGCTTTCAGTGGACCAGTGTACATTTCAATATACAGTCCTATGTCACTCCTCAAGTCTTCCCATTCACTCAGGCAATCATTTAATTCTTCCCTTCATCTGCTCCCTCGGCTCACAGACCTGTTCATTCTCCATGCGTATTTCCTGTTACATTCTTCCCCTGAACTCACTTACTTGCCTTTAGTAATGCTACTCAGTTTTCAGCTTCTACACTGGGCTATCAAGTCCATAAGAGAAGTGACTTCGAAAGGATTTATTCTTTTTGGAGCACTGGTAAGCCCATTATTTGTTCAAGTTCTAAAAGACACTGTAAAAACAAGATCAGAAAATGAAAATACCGGAGTTAACCACTATCAGTTGTGATCCAGCATTGCTTCCTATACAGCTGTTCTCCCCAGAAGTAAGGTCAAAATGGAAAACAAGTTGTTGTAGAAATACAGATAGAAAAGGAAAAGGAAACGTTTTGCCACAAGGACTTTCAGTGTCTTATGGAGGACAATTTGGTATTCCCCCCAATACGGGTTCATAATGAGTAAGCCAAGTCACAAAAAATGTGCATAACTTCATTACAATAAAAGATCAGGAAGACAATTTACTATACAAAACTATTGGTGATATGCAATATTCAGAAGAAAAGAGCAATATTGTTATATTTAACTTACTTTCTTTTCCCTTATAGGGACTAATACAGGTGTCTAGAGTCACTTTTTAAACCATAGACTATTTTTAGAACAGTTTTAGGTTTACAGAAAAAATGAGTGGAAAGTAAAGTTCCCATACTTTACTCCTTTGCTCCTGACCAGTCTCCCGACATCTGACATTAGTGTGGTGCATTGGTTACAATTCATGAGGCAACCTTGAGACATTATTTTAATTAAACCCATAACTTTACATTAACATTCACTCTTTGTGTTGTTCATCCTGTGGATTTTGACAAATGCATAATATCATGTATTCACCATTATGGCAGCATACGGAATAGTTTGACCACCCTAAAAGTGCTTTAGCTGAGTTGATAGAGTGTGGCGCTGTGCTCTCTGAGGTCCCAGCACCACAAAAATGGGAGAAGGATGTGGCAATCCACTCCCAAAGCAATCTTGAAACAATCAGCCATTGAAAAGCCTATGAGGGTCACTATGAGTCAGATCCGAGTCCATGACACCTAACAAAAATCACAAAAGTGCTCAACCTATGCATCCTCCCTTTGCCTGGATATGGGCTGGGGCATCTCCTGGTCTACTGCTCCTAATGTACAGGACCATGCAGAATTGGGCGTTGGTTTATTCTCATGCTGGAATTGAGAAAAAGGTGTCATTGCTGAGGAGGAAATATTATTTAGTGTTTTTAATACCTGATTTAGGATTTGCACTTCTACTTGATGCAGAAAAGGCAGATATCAACTGATTGTGGCAGTGCACACTTTGTAATCCCAGTGACTCAAGAGGTGGAGGCAGGAGGATCTCAAGTTCGAGGCCAGAGGCAGCCGATATAATTTAGGGAGACTTTGTTTCAAATAAAAAGTTAAAAAAAAAAAAAGGGCTGGAGGTGCTGCTTAGTGGTAGAGTGCTTGCAAAGTATGCATGAAGCCCTAGATTCAACCCCCTAGTACCACAAAACAAACAAACAAAAAAAGGCAGATATAATTTCAAAGGCAGAAATAACATTATTTCTAAGAATAGTTAAGTTTTTCCTTGAAGTAAAGTAGATAGATAGATCAGGCAAAGGTTGTGGGAAGGTTGTGGAGTTTTTTTGTCTTTTGCTTTTTTTTTTTTTCCTCCAGTACTGAGGATTGAACCCAGGGCCTCACACTTGCATGCTCTGCAAGTGCTGGACCACTGAGCTATACCCACAGCCCATTTTTTTACTTTATTGAAACAGGGTCTCACTAAATTACGCAGACTACCTCTGGTCCTGCCTCTGCCTCCCGAGTCGCTGGGATTACAGGCGTGTGCCACCGCGCCCAGCTGATCAGGGAAAGGTTTTTAATTTATCTCTGTATGTCTTTGGAAAAAGAGAATCTTCTTTTACATTGAAAATGATAAAAGCATATAACAAAAGATTCTAATATTTAAATACCATTTAAATTTTTTCTCCCTTCTGTATGAGTAAAATTTTATAAAATAGATTATTAGTGTTTATAAAATTTTTTTGCAATCACCTTTTTGAACTCCTTATGTTTAAGCAAAATCATCCTTAAGCTAGTTTCAAATGATTTTTTATTTTGAGAACTACCATAGACACAATGTCCAGAATTTGTTTAATTGTTTGATCCCTGTATGGTGAAAAATCTATCTAGACACACTTAATTTTCATTATGTGATTATATGCTTTTTCCTCACCTTGTTCTTAATTCCTAGAGAGGAACAACCCTATCTTCTTTAGCAAAATTATCACAAGTATTAAAATTGTTTGTGTCTCTTCTATTTTTTTCTTTGCACAGCTAAATAATTCTGGATGCCTCATTTCTTATCATGTCTTATTTCCCGTTCTTAAATCATCTTTATGGAAATGATGAGAACACATGAAGCATATGTGAAGGATGACAACTAAACATCATCAAACTGTCCTCCAATGTGCCAGGCTTCCATGCTTTTTTCTATGGAGAACTATACCTTAATACTTCTGAGTTTAACATTGATTTGACTGACCAATCAACATGCACAGGTAGCTCTATGAACACAATTTGTGAGACATAGTATTGGTTCTCAAGGCCCAGCATGGTGGTACACATCTGTGATGCCAACACTCAGTAGGCTGAGGCAGGAGGATTGTGAATTTGAGGCCAGCCTGGGCAACTCTGCAAGATCCTGTTTCAAAACAAAATAAGACAGAGTGTGGTTCTTGTCTTTGCGCAGTTGATGAATTATTTGGAGTGAATTCAAGTTATAAAACATGGTCCAAGGTATAGAATGCATGGTACAGGCCTTGCACATTATAAACATTCAGAGGAGGAAGCCTTTTCTGGCTGCTTTGGGGGTATTTTGTGTGGGTATACTGGAGGTGGCTGGCAAAGTTAGACAGGATACAGATGGGCAAGGAGGGGAGGAGAGATAGTACAAACAAGGAGAACAAGAACAAAGCCACCAAAAGAAATTCCATGAACTGAGTAAGAAAAGATGAGAAGGCCAGCCAGAGTGAAGTGGGGGCAGAAAAGGAGGGGGTGGTGGACAGCTTTGAAGCCAGCTAAAGGAGCTAATTTGAGACTGTTACAGGCAACAGGGAATTGTTGCTGGCTTAAAAAACATTCCTAACTATTTTAATCCTGACTCTTTTATTGCAAATGACAGAAACAGCCAGTTTGGGCAGAAAGAGTTATCTATAGGTTTGTATCTCCAAACCTAGGGCAGGGCACAAATATAAAAGGTCCTCAAACACCCTGAATCAAGGATGGAACTAGTGCTAGGATCTCCTTTCCGTTCTCGTCTCTGCTTTGGTCTCATGTGTTCTGTGACATTTACAACCATAATCACTAGCAGTTTTCTGGTTTGCATTTTCCTGACAGCTCCATCAGGAAAGAGTTGACTTTTTCTCCTAATTTCAGTTAAAAGAAAGAAAGAAAAAAAAAATAGCAATGCTTTTGGTCACCCCAGTGTGGTTCCCATGCTATCTCCTGTGACCAGAGTAAAGAGATACCATGATTGGCAGCACCCCTTAGAATTACACAGTTGAGTTTAGGGGCTGGGAGGAGAACATCCAAGGCAAATATGCTGGCTCCAGAAGAAGGGAGAGGGCAGGACCAGAGAAATAGCAGAGTCCCCTGTAGGAATATTTCTTGAATTGTTTTTGTTGTTCATATTTTCTATGAATACAAAAATAATGCAAAATCATTTTGAAAGCAGGGAGTATTGATCAAACACAATGGTATAAAAAATAAAATCACTTGAAGTTCTTAGCTCAGAAATAATCAGTCCATTAATATTTTGATGAATTTTCCTTCTGCTTTTGTTGTCATTGTTGTTATTTGTTTTTGGTTGTTGTTGGTTGGCTGGCTGGTGTTTTGAGAAGCTCTCTGTGTGGCTCACACTGGCTTGGAACTCATAATCCCACCTCCTCTGCCTCCCAAATGTTGGGATTACAGGCATGGACCACCACACCCAGCTTTCTTTTGGTTTTCTGTATATACAGTAAATTTGTGTGCATCTATGTATGGTGTGGAAGAATAATTCCTTTCTCAAAAAAGATATCTATATCCTAATTCCTGGAACTTGTGAATATGTTACTTTACATGCCAATGGGGATTTTGCATCCATAATTAAGTTAAGGATCCTGAGATGGAAAGATTATTGTCTTAGAGTATATTGTGCTGCTATAACAGAATACTACAGACTATGTAATGTATAAAGAAAAGAAATTTATTGGCTCACAATTCTGGAGACTGGGCAGTCCAATCTCAAAATATTAGCATCTGGTAACGGCCTTCTTGCAGCATCACCACATGATGGAAGGCAGAAAGACAAAGAAAGCAAAAGTGAACCAACTTCCACTCCCTTTTTTATAGTGGTATTAATCTGTGCATAAAGGCACAGCCCTTCTGACCTAACCACTTCCCACTATCTCTACCTCCCAACACTGTTGTATTGGGAATTAAGTTTCCAACACATGAATTCTGGGGAATGCATTCAGACTCTAGCAATTATCTTGAATTATTCAGATGGGTCTAATGTAAACACCACCACCTTTATGTGCCTGTAGCCATAGCCCTGTGGCATCGGATCCCGTCAGATCTCAGAAGCTAAGCAGGATAGGGCCTGGTTAGTACCTGGATGGGAGACTGCCTGGGAACACCAGAAGCTGTAGGCTTGGGAGAAGGACCTGGCAACCCCCTCCCAAAAAGCAATCTGCCATTGAAAACCCTATGCATAGCAGAGAAGCACTGACAATAGTGTTTCCCCTGTTGTACAGAGGATCGCTATGAGTCAGATACGGACTCGGCAGCACCTAACAACAACAACCACCACCACCTTTATAAGAGGGAGGCAGGAAAGTCAGTTAGAGAGAGTAGAAAGAAAGTTATGCTTCTGGCTTAGAAAATGGAGAATGAGGCTATAAGCCAAGGAATGTAGCATGTTCCTAGAAGCCAAAAAAGGCAAATGAATAGATTTTCCCCTGCTGTTGTTATTAGGTACCATCAAGTTGTGTCCGACTCATATCGACCCTCAGAGGATTTTCAATGGCTGATTGTTTCGGGATTGCCTCAGGAGTGGATTACCATGTCCTTCCCCCATTTTTGTGGTTTGGGGAATCAAAACTGGGACTTTAGAGACTGCAGAGCAGTGCTCTACCAACTGAGCTAAATCCCAGCCTTAGATTTTCCCCTAGAGCCTTCAAAAGGAATTCAATTCTGTCAACATCTTGATTTTAGCCCACTGAGATTGACTTTGGACTTCTAACCTTGAGTGTGGTTGTTGTTGTTGTTAGGTGCCATCGAGTCGGTATCTGACTCATAGCGACCCTCATAGGGTTTTCAATAGCTGACTGTTTTGGGATTGCCTTGGGAGTGGATTGCCAGGTCTTTCTCCCATTTTTTGCGGTGCTGGGAATTGAACTTGGGACCTCAGAGACTGCAGTGCAGCGCTCTACCCACTGAACTAAATCCCAGCCCTTGAATATGGTAAGATAATAATATATATTATTTTAAACATCTGAGTTTATGGCAAATTGTTACAACAGCAATAGGAATTTAATAGGAATATATATTATATATATTATATATAATATTATGGAATATATATATATAATATACATATGCATGTTGGAACTTTGTATATTGGAACTTTTTATTTTTAACACTGACAGAATCATAGTGTTCATGATGCTTTGTGATATACATTTTCAAAATAAAAACATTATACTTATTTTTGTTTGTTTGTTTTTAACAAAAAAAATGACATAGTCCTGGTATTATTGTGATTGGTTAGGAGTATTATGCAGGTGTTTTAAAGGAACAAAAGAGAGACCTGTGAGGAAACAAACCCACAGGCTTCTGCAAAACCTTGTTATGAGGAGCTGATGGTTTCGAGAGGGGTGTTAGCAGAGGGAATAGTGAAGAAGAGAAATATGAGACATTTGAAAGGTATGACTGATGGAACTCAGTGACAGCACTTAGGTGAAGTCATATTCTTAGGCAGAGCCTTGCCTCAAAGCACATAACTGAACAAAAGTTCTGGTGATCAGTTGTTCATCTGTTTCCTTTATTTTCCATGACATGTTTTTCAAATGACTTTTCCCAAGCTGTTCAAACAATCATACAAATATGACCATGAGGCAGCAAAGGGAAAAAGTAATTTCTTAACATATTCATCAATCTCTGAGATGAATTTTAAAAGAAAAAAGTGGTAAATGGTAAGTACAAAGGATAAGTATATAATAGGAAGAGAACCTAAAATTGTGTTTAGTAGAATAATGGGACTTTAAAACTGCCAAAAAATAAACCACTTGGCATACATTGCATATATACATGTTGGCCATAAATTTGGAAACCTAGATCAGACTTTTTTTTTGCAGTACTTGGGGTTGAACCCAGGGCCTTGTACTTGCATGCCCCCCGCCCCCCGCTTTTTTTTTTTTTTTTTTTACTTTTTGAGACAGGGTCTCACTAAGTTACACAGACTGTCTCTGGCCTCAAACTTGCGATCCTCCTGTCTCCACCTCCCGAGCCTCTGGGATTACAGGCATGCACCACCGCACCCAGCCATACTTTATATTTTTACAGATTGAACTCATTTGATTACTTCTGGAGCATACTGTAGATGCACATAAAATCAGTAAAAATGTGAGACATAGATCATGTGAATCTAAGAATCACAGGTGAATGTGCAGAGGGATTGATGGAAAGACTGCATTAATGCACCACATTCACACACAAGGAAAAGATGATCATTCCCCAAACCAAGGAGAGAGGCCTCAGAAGAAACCATGTCAGCTCAGACTTAGCCTTCAGAATTGTGAGAAAATAAATTTCTGTAGCTTTAGTCACCTCATCTGTGCTATTTTTTATGGTAGTCCTACCGTATACCAATGGGCTGGGATTTGGCTCAGTGGGTAGAGTGCTGCACTGCAGTCTCTGAGGTCCCGAGTTCAATTCCCAGCACCACAAAAATGGGAGAAGGGCCTGGCAATCCACTCCCAAGGCAATCCTGAAACAGTCTGCCATTGAAAACCCTATAAGGGTCGCTATGAGTTGGATGCCGACTCGATGGCACCTGACAACAACAACAACCATATACCAAATATACCAAATCGACTATGTCATAGACACTGTGATAGTGGATAGACACTGGATATTAAAGATTTGAAAAAGCACATTTCTTAGCCTTGAGGACAATCTAGTTCTTGAAATCCAGCAACTGAAAGCACAGATTCACTTGAATGTCTCACCATCACTTCAAATGCAATTTGACCAAAACTGAACTTGTGCCCCTCAGCTTCCCTTGGGGTGAACAGGCTTTGGAAAGAACTGAAGGACATTAACTACTCCCAGTGGCCTTCCTGTCACTCAGCACAGTGCCTTGAACTTGACAGGCACTCAGTATCGACTTGTTGGCTTAGTAGTGGTATCAGTCCCTGCTTTTAGCATTCTTCCAGCCTAGAAACTCTGGGGTCACCTTGGACTTTTCCTTTCCTTTATATGCTTGTCCAATCTGTCATCTGTGCCTGTCAGCTTTTCCAATGGTAATTCCTTCTTTCTTCATTTATCTTCACTTCATATCTAGATTAACACTACTGCCTTCTATTTTTTTATTTACTCCAATCTATTCTTCAAAGTGTTGCTAAATTTTTCTTAACCATATCTCTCATCACCTTTCTCTTTGATAAATATGGCTGACCTTTTCTATGTACAAGACCCCATGTAAAGTGATAGAGAAAATAAACATATCAATAAGTCATGGTGCCTGCCTTTCAAGGAACTAATAGTCGGTCTTTCAAAACATTCAGACACATGTTAAAAATTTGCAGTAACAATGTGAGAAGTTTCTTGGGAACATGTTGTTGTTGTTAGGTGCTGTCAAGTCATGTCCGACTCATACCGACCCTACATATAACAGAATGAAACACTCCCTGACACTGCACCATACATATGATGCTTTATGTTTGAGCCCATTTCTGCAGACACTATGTTTATTCTCATTTTGAGTCATGCCACATCAGTAAATGGAGGTCCTAGGGGCTTTACTACTCCATTACCACTGTGGCATCAGATCCTATTAGATCTTGGAAGTTAAGCAGGGTCAGGCCTGGTTAGTACTTGAATGGGAGACCACCTGGGAACACCAGGTGCTGTAGGCTTGGGAGAAGGATCCAGAAACCCACTCCCAAAACACAATCAGCCATTGAAAACCCTATCAATAGCAGAGAAGCACTAATAATAGTATTTGCCTGTTGTGCGTAGGGTCGCTATGAGTTGGACACTGACTCGATGGCATCTAACAACAACATACTTTGAGGAGGCAACTCTTCCCCAGTCATCTTTTGAGTGTCTTCCAACCTGGGGGGCTCATTTTCTAGCACTATAATTCATAGTGCTTCTCTGCAATAGGTTTTTTAATGGCTAATTGTTTCGGGAATGGGATGCTGTGTCTATCTTAGTCTGGAAGCTCAGCTTCCACTACAGGTGGCCCTGCTGGTATCTGAAATAATGGTGGCATAGCTTTCAGCATCACAGCCCCACAGCACAACAAGCTGACAACACATAGAGGTGGGAAACACAGGATACAGCAAATAACTTCATTTAGAGGAACTGGGGGAAAGAAGACAGTTCAACTGTAATGAGCAGGAGAAAGTCAGACAGAGAAGGGGAAAGGGACGTTCAAGTCAGAGGAAATAGTAATTCCAGTTGAGTGTGGTGGTGCATGCCTGTAATCCCAGCATCTTGGGATGCTGAGGCTGGAGGATTACAAATTAGAGGCCAGAGGCAGAGAGAGAGAGAAAGAAAAAGAAAGAGAGAGAGAGAGAGAGAGAGAGAGAGAGAGGAAGAGAGAGAGTGAAAAAGAAAGAGAGGAAGGCAGGAAGGCAGGAAGGCAGGAAGGAAGGATAGAAGGAAGAAAGAAAGAAAGTGATTACAAAGGCTCAGAGGTGGGGAAAAAGGCTGTAGCATTTAAGAATGGACTGATCACTCACTCTATTGCTTTTCTTCGCAAGCCTGTTTAGCCTCCAAGGGCCTTCATAATCTACATTATTTTTATCTCATGTTCCTCAACAGACCTCTTCAGCTCTAATAAAATAATTTTCCCTATTGTTTGCTAAAAATTACCTGCTAGTTACTGCTTAATACATTTGCTACTATCATCCCCCTTTCTGGAATGTTTTCCTCTCTTTATAGTGGCAACACCACACCTAACAATACTCCTCTTTAAATGAATACTCGATGGAAGTTCATGTTCTGTTTCATCTTTCCCATTGCAGACTATTGAGATGGGCATAACATTCTTTGTTTTCTGGTTTTTTTCCTTTTCCTCGGTATTGGGAGATTGAAACAGAGGGCTCCAACACTGAGCTGCATCTCCAGCCCCCTCCCCCTTTATTTTTTATTTTGAGACAAGGTCTAGCTAATTTGTACAGGGTGTCTGACTTCATGATCCTCCTACCTTAGCCTCCCAGTGTCTGGGATTATAGGCATGCACCATGGTCCCCAGCTGAACATAACCCTTTTAGTTCAATATTATGCATAAAACACAAGCCATTCACTTTTTCAATTACTATGTGCAGTGACTACTACTACTAACAGTTTAGTTATCATATTGAAAAGATGCCTTAAAAACAGCACTGTGTAACAAGTGTACAATCAGAGATTGTAGCTGAGTTCTCATTGGTTGAATTCATTTGTGGCCTGCCTTGCATAGATGTCAGAACGTACCCAAGAGCTCAAGTTGTGATAACTGCTTTTGCATAATAGTTTGTAGTTTTTCCAAATAAATATATAGAAATGTCCAATTCTATAGATTATTCTGATTAAATACCCCTCTCCCCAATGGCTACTCCTACAAAAGCAACTAAAATAACTTTTAATATTTCAAAGGATATATAATACTTGATTATGTTATGGAGGCTATATAAATACCACTTGTATGAAAGAAGCAGAAATACATTTACAGGCAAAGGTCAAGTGTTCTGTAGTTGTTAATGTTAGACTGGGAGGGATGTCTCTAATGTGGGTCATGTGAAGCCCTTGCCTCACCTTATAGTACTACTCCTAACTCTGTTCCCCACCTTGGCACTCAGATTCCAAGTGCCAGCTAAGTCTTATTTCTTCCATGAAGCCATCTTAACCTGCTCCCACCTTGGCTGACTTCTCTCTTCTCTTTTAACTCCTGTTGAACTTACATTCTGTATCATGGTTAGTATTTAGTTATTTTCTTGAATGCAGAGATCCTCTTTAAAATTAAAATTCACTTTATTTTCCATTAAATAATATGTATTTTGCATGTTGTTTTAGAGAATTATTTATCTTCATAAGTATTGATTTAGTGCACTCATCTTAACTGCCAATTAAAGAATACAAGTTCACTGTTAAAAAAGAGATTAAAGAAAGTATCATAATCATACCACACCGCAACAACTATTTTTGCCTTCCTGTATATTCTTTTAGATTTTTGCAATATTTTTAATGATTCATATTGTTCCAAATGTTTGCAATTTTTTAACATACTATGAACATTTTTTAATATCAAAAAATAGTCTTCTACAAATCATCATTTTCCTGAACAATCTCCTATGGCTTGACATTTAGGGGATTTCCAAGTACTGGTCACCAGCTCACAATATTCTAGCTAATGTTTTATTCTTACTTTTTATTTTTGTGGTACCTGGGGTATTGAACCCAGGGCCTTGCACATACTTTGCAAGTGATTTGCCAATGCGCTGCACCCCTAGCCCATTTTTAAAAGTTTTTATTTTGTGACAGGGTCTCACTAAGTTACACAGGCTTCCTCTGGCCTCAAATTCACAATCATCCTACCTCTGCCTCCAGAGTTGCTGGGATTCTAGGTGTGTGCCACCATGCCTGGCTTATTTCCTTGAATGTTTATTGCTCAGCCCTCCAGTAAAAAGTTGTAATAATTTATATTTCTAACTGCAGAGTATGAGATTCTGTTTCTTCCTGTCTTTGCCAAGATGGGTGGTATTATTTTTAAAGACCTTGTATTTCTCTGGTGATTACAGACAGAGCTGGGAACATGGTAGACACCAAAATAGTTTCGATAAATGGATTAACATTTTCTCCACTACTTATGACTTTAAAATTTTTAAGTAATTAACTATTCACTCACTCAACATATTCATCCCATATACAGTGGTCCTTGACCTGACTACTAGCAATGAATATAGCATTTAGAAATAAAAAATATACTTCATGGATTACTAAAACATAAATTAAAATGCAGATTACTACTTTCAAATGTAATGTGTATAAAAGCTACTCCTAAAACAAAAGTTGTCCCAGAGACTTAAGAATTCTCTTGGGAACAAACAACTTGTGTCATTTTTGTAAGAATAGGAAATACTAAAACTTCTCCTCTGAGGATTAGGACTATGAATTTAGGATAAGAAAATCCTCCCATGCATTAGGTATTAGAGTGTTCACAATCAGAGGAATAGTGCCAGAGAGGAAGCCAAAATCTGGTGTGGATTTTCATAGTGCCAGAGATTTTCTTCAATGTGAAGGGAAGAAAATCAACACTAAAATTTCCAGG
Organism: Pedetes capensis; assembly: GCA_007922755.1. Taxonomy (NCBI): domain Eukaryota; kingdom Metazoa; phylum Chordata; class Mammalia; order Rodentia; family Pedetidae; genus Pedetes; species Pedetes capensis. Next base: position 92,704 of record VMDO01002975.1, on the reverse strand, counting down.
AAGAGTCTTAATCTTTCTATCCATTCCTGAACATTTATTTCATTTATAGCTACCTCAGGGATAGGAGGACTAGAGGAATGTCCTACGTAGTTGTTGTTGTTGTTGTTGTTGTTGCTGTTGCTAGGAGCTGTAAAGTCCAACTCATAGAGACTCTCATGGTGTTTTTAATGGCTGGTTGTTTCAGGATTGTTTCAGGAGTGGACTGCCACATCCTTCTCTCATCTTATTTAGTTAGGGGATTTAAATTAATTCTTCTGCTCAATTACCATAAAGATCATACTAAGGTAATAATTGGGCTGGGATTTAGCTCAGTTGGTAGAACACTGCGCTGCAGTCTCTGAGGTCCTGCACCGCAAAATGGGAGGAGGACCTGGCAATCCACTCCCAAGGCAATCCCAAAAAACAGCCATTGAAAACCCTCTGAGGGTCACTATGAGTCGGATACTGACTCGACGGCACCTAACAACAACAACAACAACAACAACGAGGTAATAATTGGTTCTACTTTTCTTATGTACAAATCTTTCCACCTTTTATAAAGCAGTAATCATTAAAAATTAGCATAGCCTTAAAAATTACTGATCTGAAACCACATTTAGTTGGATATATTCTTTTTAGTATGATATTAATTTAGTAGGATATATTCATTTATCAGGATATAATTGTTTTATAATATTCTTATCTCCATCATATGTGGAAGGTTCTAGAATGCATTTGTAGCTCATAAAGCAATTATGTAGTGGAAAGATATGTGACTAGGGTAAAAAGTATGAATTCTAGTCTAATGTCTGCCAATAATGGCTGTTTAACTTTAGTAGAGTCACTCCCCCCACTATGTGCCTGTCAGCTTGTTGTGCTATGGGGGCTTGTGTGTTGCTGTGATGCTGAAAGCTATGCCACTGGTATTTCAGATACCAGCAGGGCCACCCATAGTGGGCAGGTTTCAGCTGACCTTCCAGACTAAGGCATAGTAGGGAGAGGCAGCAGCCCACTCTCAAAAAAAAATTAACCATTGAAAACTCTATAAATAGTAGAGAAACACTGTCAAATATAGTGCTGGAAAATGAGGCCTCTCCCCCAGGCTAGAATGCATTCAAAAGGAGATTGCGGAAGAGTTGCCTCTTTAAAGTGGAGTCTATCTTAATGATGGGAATTGAGTAAAGCCTCTGGGACCTCCAGTTGCTGATGTGGCACAACTCAGATTGAGAAGAAATACAGTGTCTGCAATAACGGGCTCAAATATAAAAAGATTATGTTGGTTGGTTGGATAGTGTTTTGCTCTGTTGTATATAGGGTCCTTATGAGTTGGACCCGACTTAAGGGCACCTAGCAACAACACAGTCACTCCAGGTCTTGGAGCTATAGTTTCCTCTACTGTAAATTAAATATATGGGTAAGGTCAGCATTTCCCAAAGTATAGAGCACATGTCTTATGAGCTGTTCCACTGGAAAAAGGATGTCATGATTGTATTAGTCAGCTGGTGCATCACTGTGGCAGAGAAACTTACCAAAGCAAACTTTTGGGAGAAAATGATTTACTGGGGGCTCATGGTTAGAGAATGTCAGTCCATAATGGCCAGATGCATGGCAAATAGGGAAGGCAACAGTGGCCTCTCACAGAGAACCTCACATCATGGTGGATCAAGAGCAGAAAGAGTGACGGGAACTGCAGGTCTGGGTAAAAACCTTCAAAGGCCTGCCCCCAGTGATCTTCTTTTGCAAAGCTGGATCTCATCTCCCACAGTTCGATAAACCTGCCAAGACACCACCATCAGCTGGGGACCAAACATTTAGACACATAACCTTTTGAGGGGCATTTTAGATTGAAAACATAACACTCTGCCCTGGTCCTCAAAGGTCATGGACATCTCATAATGCCAAAAGCATTCAATCCAACTTCAGGAATCCCCAAAGTCTTAACAGTCTTAACTGTGTTCAAAAATCCAAGTCCAAAGTCTCCACTGAGACTCACAACAAACTTAGCTGTGAGCCTCTGCAAGACAAAAAACAGTTTATATACTTCTAACCTTCAATGGCACAGAGTAAACATTCTTATTCCAAATTGGCCCTGTCCATAGTAATCTTAAACTGGCTGTGGCTTTTTTTTTTTCTCTTTAAATTGCACATTTCCCAAATCCTTCTGTTCTGCCATTTCTCATCATAAATATGGCTAAAAGCAGCAAGCAACAACCATGCCATGTTGTCAATATTTTGCTGCCTTTATGCTATTTCTCCCTCCAAGTTAGTCTACTACTTTAAATTCAGCCTCATTTAAATCTTTAAGACAAGGTCAGACTGCACACAGCTCTTTGCTAGAATGTAACAAACAATGGTCTCTAGTCCAAAACTCAATAGAGTCTTCATTTCCTCTGAAATCCTGTGAGCCCCAACCACATTTCTATCAGCTGTGGCATTCTGGTCTTCCTTTCACCCTTCTGAATGGCTACTCAAGCTCTGCTTACAGCATTTCAGAGCTTGTCTTGCTGACATCTCCAAACTCTTCCAAACTTCTCCCGCAAATAAGTTTCAATCACCTAAGAACCACATGGTCAGGTTTCTGCACAGTAATAATCACACTACTCTAGTATCTGGGAAGTGCTGCATATATTTATTTCAGAAGTTCAGTGCACATTATTAAAACCACTGAAAACCTCTCTAGTTTAGAAATTCACTGAACTTTGTTTAAGCTAGCTTAAAAAAAACTTATTTGATTTAGAGGAATTTTTACTGTTTGGACCTTGAGAGCTTAGACCTTTTGTGGTTCTAGCAGGGGAGCACAGCTACAGGTACACCGTTGACAGAACAGTCTGTCAGGGATGGTCATTTTCTTCAACAGAGCAAGTGTGCAGCTTTGGGAGGGACACACATGGAGCTATGAGGGAGGAAGGGAACAGTCACCTAGCCAGTCAGATCAGCAAAATCAACCCTGGAGATCAATGGGGTGACAGATGTCACAACCAGATGTCCCTAACATCCAATTTTTGCTATTTTTGGAATCACACCTATTAAAATCCTATGCAACCAGAGACCTAAAGAACACTTTGGGAAATGATGGACTAAGGATCCTCTGCAATGCCTGGGCTTATGGTACTATTTCTAATACAGATAGTCAGCCAGTCTCCTGAAACTTGCTCCTCTTTCTGCATTCTTATTTTAGAAAAGGTCATGATCATTAAGCCAGTCTCCCAAACCAGAGTCCTCAAGGTCACCCTAGATGTTTCCACCTCATTCACACCTTCAGAGCCAATTTTACATGAAATTTTGTAGATTCTATCTTCTTAATGCCTGCAGCCATAGCCCTGTGGCATCCGATCCCGTCAGATCTCGGAAGCTAAGCAGGGTCAGGCCTGGTTAATACCTGGATGGGAGACCGCCTGGGAACACCAGAAGCTGTAGGCTTGGGAGAAGGACCTGGCAACCCCCTCCCAAAAAGCAATCTGCCATCGAAAACCCAATGAACAGCAGAGAAGCACTGACAATAGTGTTTCCCCTGTTGTACAGAGGGTCGCTATGAGTCGGATACCGACTCGACGGCACCTAACAACAACAACAACATCTTCTTAATATATTGCTCCTCTAGTCTTGCTCTCTACTGTCTCTGCCTCTATGGAGATCTGTAGCCCATCTCCTCTTGATTATCTTCACTGCTAGTTTTCTCCTTCATTCCTTTCTCCCTGGTCTCCAAACACAAACTCAGGTGCTCCAGGGGCTACAACACTTTAGTCATATTATTTATTATGTGTCCCAGCATATTGTTTTCTCCATTTAGCGTATGAGCCCCTTATTGATCAGGTCTTTCCTACCCCTCCCCTACCTGTTTGACCCTTCTCTATGTCTGTCCTGACAAATAGAATTACTTGGAGGGCCTCTCAGGAATGGTGTTGTTGGTGCTTCTACCCTGCCCAGATATTGATGCCTTTGTCTGTAATGACTACTCCTTTCTTCTTTATCTGGTTAGTTCCTCCCTGTTATTAAACATGCATTTTCTCTCTCCACAGAGTACGCTTTCCTGATTTAGGAATAGACTCTGTTTTCTAATAGTCCTTCCTTATCGCCTTTATCCAATAGACTGTGTAAGTTTTGAGGGCAGGAAGCATCAGGTCTTTCTTATTTTTGTGTTCCCAGGCCTTAGTTGGAGCTTGATAAACTCTTATTAAATAATTTTATGGTTTAATAGAACAGATGAGAACTTGCTTACTTTTCTCAGCACCTCATGGCAACTGTTTTCTAAGGCTAGCCTTGACCAACCTAAACACTTAGAGGAAAGAGGGCTAGCTAAGAGTTATCTAAAAAGCACTCAGTGGTCTATTTTATATAGGTCTCCATGAAGCAAGTATCTTCCTTGTAAGGTATCATACAGCCTAGTAATAACATTTGATAAGAATAGATTATTTATTAGGTTCATCACCTAGGTGTGTTTAATCTCAGCAAACCTAGTCACAAGGGATGTGAAGAGGCTATAGACACATTTGTATGAAATTAAAATTTTAAAGCATTTATTAACTTAGAAGGTATACTAAATCTACTTAATCTTTTAAATCCTCTAAACATGGAACTTCTTTTGATCTATTTTGGCCTATGTTTCTATCTTTCTGGCACTGCTCTCTCATCTCTAAACCTAAACAATGTACCTTGTAATCTTACACCTTACAATCCTTACACCTTACAATATTATTCACAAAAGAGGAAATACTTTAAGATAGAATAGGTAAACCAGCTCATTGCTTGGTTTAAACTTTGAACTGGGATATAAATTACATCCTTTGAACAATGTAACTTCAAAAATCGCAAATTCATATATACACCTATTGTTAAGCTACTCCAATGCGCTTCTTCCTCTTGAGAAGACCACACCCATGTGTTGGATGTATATTGTCTCTTTGCTTAAGTGATTCTTTCTCTTGAGAAGCTGTGTACATGGCTTGGATGTGTGCCTTCCTTCTTTCCTTCCCTCCTTCTTTCCTTTCTTTTTTCCTTCCTTCCTTTCTTATTTTACTTTCTTTCCTTCCTTCCTTTCTTTTTCTGTGCTTCCTTCCTTCCTTTCTTCTTTTTCCTCCTCCCTCCCTCTCTTTCTTCTTTCCTTCATTCCTTCATTTTTTGAGACAGAGTCTCATTGTATAGCCCAGGCTGGTCTAGAATTCTCTATGTAGACCAGGCTGGCCTTGAATTTGCGTGGATCCTCTTGCCTCAATCCCCTGAGTGCTGGGATTACAGGGTGTACCACCAGACCTGGAATATTATTATTCTTTTCTAAAGCATCTCTTTTTTTCTCTCTCTGCTGTCCATATTTAAATCTAAGGTGTGTACTGTCTCTTATTCCTAATTAATAAACTCACTAACTTTGTTTCATTCTGACTCATCTTGAAATTCTTTTCTTTAATGGAGCCAAGGATCCAGCCCCACCTGAATAGAAGTCCCTAAGCAGGGGAATTCCTCCAGCCGGGCTATATCCCCCAACCACCACTGACATGAAACACAGCCAGTGACTGTATTACACAGTTCTAAATACCAGTTTGAAACAGATTTTATACTAGTTTGGAACAGACTGTGTAAAAAAGACCAAAACCATTTGAAAGTCCTCATGAATATTAGGAGGTAAGAACGCAACTAAGCAAACCAGGATTTGGCCCCAGGACAGAGAAATGAACACTCTGATTCTTAGAAAAGGAGCCAGGAGTTCAGAAACATATAGTCAATTTTTTTTCTGTGAAAATTCAAGATACAGAAATTATTAACGAGAAGATGAGAAGAAATGAGAAAAGAATGTTCATTGCAGCCAATTCTAGGTGACTCTAATTCCTCAATTGCTTTAATCCTATTCCTAAAGTCGCTTTGTACATAGCCAAGTAAATATAATAATAATAATAGTAATGTTTCCTCAGTACTGAGGGGTTGAACACTGGGCCTCCTGCATGCTAGACAAGCACTCTATTACTGAGTGGAATCCCTGCTCCCACCTTTTTAAAAAAAATTTTGTTGTCATTAGGCGTTGTTGAGTTAATATCCAACTCATAGTGATCCTACCTACATCAGAAGACACTGTATTGTCAGTGCTTCTCTGCTATTCATAGGGTTTTCAATGGCAGATTGATATTTTTGGGAGTGGGTTGCCGGGTCCTTCTCCCAAGCCTACAGCTCCTGGTGTTCCCAGGGGTTCTCCCATCCAAGTATTAACCAGGTCTCACCCTGCTTAGCTTCCAAGATATGACCGGATCTGATGCTAAATTGTTCAGGGCGGGTCTGTCTGGCTTCCTTTGGCTGAGAATCTTGAGTAGTTGTGATTACAGGTATGCGCCACAGCACCATGCCCGAAAATAATTCCTGGGTGTTTTTTTTTTTTTTTTTTGGGGGGGGGCTTCCTTTTATTAACTTTAAGTGAAGGTTAAAATAAGGACATAAATTGGAATCTAAGTCTGTCTAAATCAAACCTGCAACAAAATAAGCAGTGTCTTAGTAATCTGGACCTTGGTGATAAGGAAAAATGCCAACACCCCACTCCTAAATGACTTCTACAAGGGAGGACAGAAATTAAGAACACAAGATAAACAGACTTCCAAGTTAAAAATTAAAGATAATTGAAATGTCTGGTTTCTAACAGCTTCCTAATACACCGCATGAAACTGCAGGGAGAATTTTTGGCCAAAATGGATTTCCTAAAGAAGGGCCTTACAGATTCCCTGACAGTGGTCCGTAGGTATCTAAGAAAACATCCGACACATTTCTGGAGTCTGTCTGCAAGGAGGGCATAAAGGCAGATGGGCACACCTGGCAGGACTGCTCGCCGCCTATCTCCAAAGGGCCTCGGACAGAGGTTTGGGCCAGCTTCCCTGGAAAGGCCACCCAGGGGTGGGGCCGCAGCGGGATTTTCCTCCCCGCTCATTCATTCTCTGATTCACTCATTCCTGGAGGCGGTTCACAGGGACGCGGGGAGGAAAGGCGGGGCTCAGAGGACAGCCCCGGCTGGGTGCGGTCTGGCGCCTGAGGGGGCGGGCGAGCGGGAGGGCGTGGAGCCGCTAGCAGGTCTCGCAGGGAGCGCGGGAGCTGGACGCGGGACGCGGGGCGCGAGCCACGGCAGGGGCGCGGGGCGCGAGCCACGGCAGGGGCGCGCGCGGCTGCCCGCGCCGGAAGTGAGCGGTGGCGGCGGGTGGGGAGCGCGCGGCCGGGCGCGAGGCGGTCCGCCCTTGGGCCGCCGGGCCCTCCGCCCCGCCTTCTGCGCCGCTGGCCGGCCCGGCCGCGCTCTGATCCGCCGCCGCGGGGCGCTGCGGCCGCCCCGCCCCCGCTGCCGAGTCGGTCATTCAGTCTGTCAGTCAGTCAGAGAGCGTGCGGCGCGGGAGCTGCCGGCGCTCGGTGCGTCTCTGGGGAAGGAGCGCCGCGCCTGGAGAGGAGGCGGCGGCGGCGGCGGCTGGAGGAGCGCGAGCCGCGGCTGCCCTGCCCGGGGTGGCGACGCGAGCCGGGGCCGCCGGAGGACCGCGGGGCTGCCGCGGTGAGTGCTCCGCCGCGCCCTCGGGGTCGGCGGAGAAGGAGTCCGCCGGGCGCGGGGCGGCGAGGCGCTCCAGCCTCCATTTTCCCGGCTCCCCGTCCCGCCATCCAAGGCGCGGTGCGGGCGGCCGCAGCCCGGGGCGGGGTCGCCTCTGGGCTCCTGCCGGCAGGCCGGAACGCGGCGAGGCGGCCTGCGGGCGGGTGGGGGTCGGCGGGGCTCGGGCTGCACCCCGCACCCCTGAGAGCAGCACCGAGGGAGACAATGAGATATGGGGCCGCCTGGGGAGGGTGCGGTTGGGCTTCTACCTGGCACGGGGGCTGGTGGCCTGGGATCGCGGAGAGGAAGGGTCTGTCCCTTGGGGATCCGCAGAAACCGGCGACTCGGTGTGGGATTGTCGGGGCTTCGATGCTCTCCACCTTTCGTAGAGGAGTTCGGTGCAGAGATTTAGAAAGGCGGGGCGCCTTCTCTGTCTTCTAATTAAGCCTGCTAAGTAATTGCGCTAATGCTTTTTAGTCACATCTCATCTTTCCCTGTATATTCCCGCCGGAAATCCAAACTGCAATTCAGTGGGGGAGGACAGGAAGGGAGGAGGCAGTGTAATAGTATTAGTTAGGCTGCCTTGGTTTCAAGACGGCCTGAAAGATACCCTTTTCTCAATCAGGGTCTTGGGGTGGCCCCAGTGGAAGCTGGAAACTACTTAAGCCCTGTAGCTTATAGGCATGGAGACGTGGCTCAGCGTGAAATGAGAGCTTTAGGGAATGGTGTGTCACATGTGTCTCGTGTGTTGCATTTTTAATATTCTGTGGGAAGGGCTGTCGGGGAGATCCGGGAGAACGGAAAGGTTCTTCACTCGGTCTGCTAGTGAGGGTGGATGTTGCTTGCAGCGTTTCTCAAGAGGAGAGCCACCTAAGTGTGTAAAGTCCTCTGTGAAGGAACCAGAAAGGTAATGGGCTAGGGGTGAGGTATGATCGAATTATTCAGGAGTCGTATTGAGTCCCTGACCGTATTAAATTCAGCGAATAGTTAATCGATATCTACTGTGCCAGGCAGAGTGCGAGACAAAGTGAATAGGACCTACAGCATGGAGTGGTAGAAAGGGCTTTGGAGCTAGGAAACCAGCGTTCCCCACGCGCTGGAATTGGCTAGCAACGTGATAGTGGATAAGACGTTAATTCACTACAGTAGTTCCCTGTCAGTTGCAGAAATAACGCCACCTGTTTACCGCCCCGATGGTTGTCAAGCCGGTTAAATGAGATAATGTATGCAAAATTGGTAGTACCTTGCCTGGCACTGCGGTGTTTAACAAATGTTAATTCCTTTCCTCCTTTTTTTTCTGTTGCTCTTTGGGGATTTTCTTGTGAGAGGGTGGTTAAAAAGGGGATATAGGTAATTGTAATACAGTGCATTCTATAATACAATGTTGAAGTAAAGGTGTAGAATAAGGCAGCAAAGAGAGATGAATTCTGGGCTGGGGACGGTGGCAGAACAACCATGGAAGCCGCCGGCAGTTGAGTGGCACCTTTAAGGATGAGTAGGATTTCAACAGATGCAGATGGAGAGGGGAAGACACTCCACATGGAGGTGGCACTATTTTTTGGGAGCAGATTGAGGAAGACGACCATTGGGGGAGGAGCAGATTAGAGACACCCAAAAGCTTTTAACTCTTGTTGAGTCTTGACCTTCAAGTTGTCTTTGTTATTTGTGTATGTGTGTGTGTTGGTGAATTTCCCAGAAACTAGATATAACCTTGGTCAAGTAAATACAAAAATGTATGCAAAGCTTAATGCATGATTTTTTTGCACTAGCCATTTTGTGGCATTTGGATTGATGCTCTCTTCTGTTTGAATTTAATAAAGAATTATTTATAGATGTTTCCTTGTGATGATGTCCTATTTGGTACAAGTCGCAAAATTTTCACTCACAGACCTCAGTAAGATTATGTAGTAGGTAACTGGCTGAAAGGGATGGGCACTTTTTGAGTATGTTTTCATAATTTAACATTGTTTTCTGAAGCGGTGTTTTTAACCATTGTCCTTGAAGATAATTATATTTTTCCTTTTGGTTTTACTACCTTTTGGTTCTCACCTCATAAATGAATAAACAAATACTGAATTAGCAACATGGATAACACATTGTTGGATACACATTACAGAATCTCATGGCTTTGCTTGCTTTGGTTTGGAAGTAGTTGAATGTCAACATTAGTGTTAATCCCAAACTCTCATTTTAGAAAAATTGTTGTTGTTGTTGTTAGGTGCTGTCGAGTCGGTATCTGACTCATAACGACCTCATAGGGTTTTCAATGGCTGACTGGTACCTATTAAATTAAAAGTTTAGATGACTGGTTTTCAAATGGTGTTTTACTGGTGTTAAGAATTTTGAGGAGCCTGGTATTGCACATGCCTGTAACTGCAGTATGTGGGGCAGAAGGAACTTGAGTTTGAGACTAGCCTGGGCTACAAAGTGAGACTTCCATCTCAAAACAACAACAACAAAAAAAAAAAAAAAAAAAAAAAAAAAAAAAAAAAAAAAAAAAACAGAAAGGAAGGAAAAAAGAGGAGGGGGAGGTAGAAAGAGAGAAAGAATATTGAGGAAGAGCTTCTGAAGTTTTACCAACATTTGCCCTAAATTTCATTAAAGAAATTGGGGCTCAGTGGTAGTGTCTAACATGTGTAAGATCCTGGGTTCAATACCTAGCACCAAAAAAAAAAGGGGGGGGAACCCCAAATCTAAAAATGTTTTGAGTCAGGAGGCTGAGGCAGGAGGATTGCAAGCTCAATGCCAGCCTGAACTACATACTGAGGTCTCATCTTAAAAAAAAAACAAAAAACAACTTTTTTAAACTTATAATAACAAAAAGTGACTACTATATGCTCTACACAGTTTCATACGCTTTATATGTATTGCCTTGTTCAATCCTTACCATAATCCTATGAATTAGGTTCTGTTATTTGTGAAAACAGGCACAGACACAGTAAGTTACTTGCCCAAAGAATACAGAGCTATAAAGTGGCAGAGCTGCATTTGAAACCAGGCATCCTGATTCTATATATATATATACACATATATATATATATATATATATACATATATATATATATATATATATATATATATATTTTTTTTTTTTTTTTTTTTTTTTTTTTTTTTTTTTTTTTTTTTTTTTTTTTTTTAAGCAGTTCTAGGGTTGAACCAGGCTGGGATTTACCTCAGTTGGTAGAGCGCTGCTCTGCAGTCTCTGAGGTCCCAGAGTTCCCACAACAGTGGGAGAAGGACATTTCAATCCACTCCCAAGACAGTATGGAAACAGCCATTGAAAACCCTATGGGGTCGCTATGAGTCAGACACAACTTGACAGCACCTAACAACAGGAGTTGAACCCAGCGCCTGGAGTTTGCATGCTTTGCAATTGCTGTACCACTGAGCTGCACCCCTGGCCTATTTTTTTACTTTTTTTGAGACAGTCTCTAAATTACGAAGACTGCCTCTGGTCTTGAACTTGGGATCCTCCTGCCTCTGCCTCCCAAGTCACTGGGATTACAGGTGTGTGCCACTGCACCTGGCCTAATTCTTAAATTTATAATTTTAGCCACCTTCCTATGCTGCCACCATAGTAAAATAAACAGCACATACTCTTTTTATAAATTTTTGGTAAAGTATATATGACATAAAAGTTACCATTTTAACCATTAAGTGTTTTTTAATGGCATTAAGTATATTCCTGTTGTGCAACTGTTACACTGTCCATCTCTAGAACTTTTTCATCCCAAAATGAAATTCTGCACGTTTAACAGTAACTCCCTACCTGCCCTGTAGACCCTAATAACAACTTTTTTTTTCTTTCTATCTTTATGAATTTGACTACTCTGGTACTTGGTGTAAGTGGAATCATAAATTTGTTCTTTTGTGTCTGGTTTCTGTCACTTAATGTCATGTTTTTAAGATTCATCTATGTTAATAGCACTTACCAAAATTTCCTTCCCTTTTAAGTCTAAGTAATATTCTATTATACATCTAACAACAAACATACATGTACGTACCACATTTATGGACATTTGGATTATTTCCACCTTTTAACTATTAAGAATGGTGCTATGAACATTGGTATACGTTACAACTATCTGAATCCCTGCTTTCAGTTCTTTTGGGTTGTATACCCAGAAATGGAGTTGCTAGATCATATGGTAATTCTATACTTAACTTTTTGAGAAACTGCAGTATTGTTTCTCACTGCCCCTGCACCATTTTGCATTCCCACTTCTTGTTTTTCCATATCCTTGACAGTCCTTGTGATTTTCTGTCCCATTCCCACTCCTACACTGTGGCTGGAACCCAGGGCCCTGCATATGCTCTACCACTAAGCTATATCCCCAGATCTTCCTTTTTGATATATATGTATATATGTATATGTATGTGTGTTTGTATAAATAACTATCCTCATGGGTATGATATGATATCACATCGTGATTTTAACTTGGATTTTCCTAATGACTAGTAATGTTGAGCATCTTTTCATGTGTTTATTGACATTTGTATAATCTTGGAGATATGTCTGTTCAAATTCTTTACCCATTGCTAAGTTATATTGTTTGCTTTTCTTGTCTTGTAGGAAGTTTTTGTTTGTTTTTATTTTTATTTTATACCAAATAGGTGATTTGCAAAATTTTCTCCCATTCTGTAGATTATTTTTTCACTGATTTTCTTTTTGTTTTCAGTACTACTGGGGCTGAACCCAGGCCTTGCACATACTTAGTGAGTATTCTTACTGAGCTGCGCTCTCAGCCCCTTTTTAATCTTTTACCTTGAGATAGTGTCTCACCAAGTTAGGCAGGCTGCCTCTGGTCTTGAACTTAAGATCCTCCTTCCTCTGTCTCCTGAATCACTGGAATTACAGGTGTGTGCACCACTGCACATGCCTGGCTTGATAGTATCTTTTAGTGCACAAAAGTTTTTAATTTTCATAAAGTCCAGTTTCCTTTTTCTTTTGTTGCGTATGCTTTTTGTGTCCTGTCCAAGAAATCCTTGCCAGATCCAGTTCATGAAGGTTTTCCCTATATTCTCGTTTGGTAATTTTATAGATTTAGCCCTATGTTTAGGTCTTTGATTCATTTTGAGTTAATTTTTATATATGATGTTAGGTAACATTCCAACTTCATTGTTTGTATATGAATTTCCAGTTTCCCCAGTATCATTAAGCTGAAAGAATTGATCTTTCCTCATCAAACAGCACCTTCATATATTCATGTATGTGTACATGTATATGTGCATGTATGTATGTACATTTTTAACACATTAAAGACCCGGGTAATACATCATCGTCTTCATTGTTTTTTAGGTGCTGTCAAGTCAGGTCCAGCTCATGGCAACCCAATGTACAACAGAACAAAATACCACTGAACACTGTGTGCCAAGCCTGGCACTATGTTGGTTAGAGCTGTTCATAGGGTTATCAATGGCTAATTGTTTTCTGATTGTTTCTGGAGTGAGCTGCTAGAACCTTCTCCCATTTTTGTGGTGCTGGGGATTGAACCCAGGGCCTCAGAGCGTGCAGAGCAAGCTCTCTTAACAACTGAGCTAAACCTCAGCTACATAATTAATTTGGGCGGTTGGGTGTGGGGCAAGCATTCTTTAGAAAGAAGCTTCTCTTACTGTCTCTTGTGAGTTTGAAATGAGTCATTGATAAGGAAACCTGTAGACTGAATGAGATTTTTTTTTAATTCAGTCCTGTGCTTATCTATTCATATAAATTGTCTCAATACGTTATTGTTGCATGTGTACTACGTTCAAATAAATAAGACCTACGCACGTTTCTTTAGGGGCAAACTTATCCATGTAAAACATTTTTTTGTTTAGTAGCAATGAACATGTAATAGTAAATTCTGATATAGATGTTTTTCTAGGTCATTGCAAATTTCAGGGCTTTTTATTTGCCTTGTAAGCAGTTGCTAAATAATGTTGTTGAATCAGTTTTTCTTTTCTTTTTTTTAACTTTTGGATCAGTATACTTGAAGAGTATCCTAAGAATGAAGAAGAACAATTAAAAGCTGCTAACATGCCAGACCTGGTGGCTCATGCCTGTAATACCAGGACTGTTGGAGGATGGCAAGTTTGAGGCCAGTCTGAGCTACATAGTGAGACTCTGTCTCAAAAAAATAAACCAAAACAAAAACCTACCAAAACAAACCCCCAAACTTCTGCCTCCTTGCAACTGTTTATCTGAGTGAAATCAAAACAAAATTTTATAAAAATAAATGTGTGGCTTAGGTGGTCATTAGACTATAACTAATATCTCTAACTCGCAATTTCTTTTCTTGAGTTTATAGCAAATTAATATAATAAATTTGAACATAAAATAATATTAGCAGTGCTTTAATCAGTTTTATATATCTAGGATACTACATAAGATATCATCTGGGAAAGTTTTTTTGTGCAATATTAGGAAATGCTCACAATATGTGATCTCCAAGGCTTCATTCCATGCTCTTATTGCTATTATTTGAATGTGAAAATATTTACCACACTTTGAGGATGCAGTCTTTCAAGTACATAACTCATGATTTATAAATTGAGTTTTTTTAAAGTAGGTATTTTTGCCACCAGGTTCAGTGGCGTGTGCCTGTAACCTCAGCAACTTGGGAGGCAGAGGTAGGAGGAACATGAGTTTGGGGCCAGAGGCAGTCTGCTTAACTTAGGGAGACCTTATCTCAAGATTAAAAAAAAAAAAAAAAAAAAGGCAAAAAATGGGCAGAAGTGTAGCTGAGCAGTACAGTGCTTGCCTAGCATGTTGAAAGACCTGGATTTAAGCCCTAGGGTACTTTTGAGTCATGTTTAACTCATAGCGACCCTCATAGGGTTTTCAGTGGCTGAATGTTTTGAGATTGCCTTGGGAGTGGATTGCCATGTCCTCCCATTTTTGTGGTGCTGGGAATCCAACCTGGGACCTCAGAGACTGCAGAGCGGAGCTCTACCAACGGAGCTAAATCTCAGCCAGGTTTAACCCCTAAGAGGGCAAAAAAAAAAAAAAAAAAAAGGTATTCTCTTTCTCTGCTTTAGGCAGAGGAGGCATGATAGAGAAATCAGAGCTGGGTATACTTTTTTCCAAAGTAATGAGGATGCCACTTTAATTGCAAGTACAAGGAATCAATAGAGAATATAATTGGGGAAATTGGATCCAAGAGAAGCAGAAAGGACTAGGAATTGAAAACTAGTAATGAGGTTAGGTTTGGAAAAGTGAGACTATTCATTAGATTAGAGGGGAAAAAACCCAAAGACTGGGGAGGTCCATGGTTGATGTCTTAAAATTTAAGCCCCCTGGCAAAGAATGGTGATATTTTGTAGAAATTAAGACTGTGAACATAGCAAATAACCCCTATTAGTAAGGAATCATGATAAGTCAATTTTCTAATTATACTGAGCAAGATGCTTTTTCCCCCCTTACTCAGTACTACAGGTTTGAACCCACAGCCTTGTGCATACTAGGCAAATACTTTACCACTGAGCTGCACCCTTAACCTCCTTTTTTATTTTGAGATAGGGTCTTGCTAAATTGCACAGGCTTCCTCTGGCCTGAAACTTCTGATCATCTTGATTCCAAGTGCTGGGATTATGGATGTGCACAACTATGTGCAGCTGCTGGTAGTTTTTGTTTTTGTTTTGAGACAGGATCTCAATATGTAGCCCAGTCTGGCCTCTCAATCCTCCTGCCTCAGACTCCAGAGTATTAGGATTACAGCCATGTGCCAACATACCTTGCACTTTCACTGGTGGTTGATTTCTTGGAAGATTCCCAAAAATCTACTTTTTATTTCATTTAAAAAGATAATTGTTTCCTTGTTTGTTTGATTTATTTCATATTGTAACAAATGACACTGGAGACTGGTGAAGAAAATCAGTGATTCTTTTCATCTATAAATAGTATACTTTACAATTGTTAGTAATGGTTTGAAAACCTTGTTTATTCTAAGTTTTAAAAATATGTATATTTTAAAGCAGAAGCAATAAATATGATCCATTTTGTTTGAAAAATTTTGGATTTAGTACTGGGTAATGTAGAAATTCTAAGATTTGGATCTTAAATCTGTTTATTTTTGTGCTTGTTTTTAATGTTCATCTTAAGATGAAAGGGAGCTCATGTAGGGACTTGTACTCCAAAAGAATACATGCATTTTTATCTGTGGGTTTTTTTTTATTTTTTATTTTTTTAGCAGTACTTGGGGATTGAACCCAGGGCCTCACATATACCTTTAAGTGCTCTACCACTCAACTGTAACCTCAGCCCATTTTTTATTTTTTTACTTTGAGTCTGGGTCTCACTAAGTTATGAAGGCTGTCTCTGACCTCAAACTCAAGATCTTTCTGCCTTTGCTTCCCAGGTGGCTGGGATTATATGTGTGCACTACAGCCTCCACCTTTGGCTGTACTTTTTAAGTGTACGCACTCATTAAATATCTTTGGTATTTTTGAGACAGGGTCTCACTATGTAGACCACACTGACTTTGAACTTGCAGGGATCTCTTGCTTCTGCTTCCCAAGTGCTGGCATTACAGGAGTATGCCACTACACCCAACTTATTATTAAATTTCTATCCATTAATTATGAATATTTGCCTAGTAAAGTTTGCTTTTCCTGTGTGTCAGCTGTATTTACAATCCAGTGTGAGGATTTGCATTTATATATTTTTAGAAATTGAGTTCAAAATCCATTGAAACTATGTTTGGAAGGCATTTTAAAAGTTAGAAACGTAGAGGGATGAAAGGGTCAAGGATAATCTCAATGTAATTAGTGCAACTTCATGAGTACGTGGAAAAATGGGGTAACATAACCCAAATATGCATATGAGTTTTACTGCATGTTAGTCAAAAGGTTCCATAAACCTTTTAAGTTGATGAAAGGGTAACCAAAAGTGATGTAATAGTTGCATAATGGAAAAAGCTAATGTTGTATTACTCTGTACCCCACCAACATTTACCTATAAAGAGAAAAAAAAGGTAAACGAAAGTGACACTAAAACTCTAGACAACAAAGAGAGGATTCAAGGATAGACCATTGCTATCCTTGTCTTATTTAGGAACTGGATAGACATCTGAAATGTTTAAAAATAACCACAGGAAGTCTAAAAAAATACAATCTGTAGCTTCCAAACCTCTATACTGAAAAAACAGAGAGAGAATATGGAAAGCTTCACATTCTAATATGCAGGAGGAAAGGGGAGAAGAGGGAAATAAAAGTTAGAAATGGCTTTTCAGTTTAGGTTGTGCAGATATGAGTGGTTGGGGGAGGTATTGTTTTGTTTGAGAACTGAGTTACTTTCTTACTAAGTTTTAATGTTTCATTTACCATTAAGAGACTGGCAGATGTTTTTGCTTATAAAAACAATGGCTAGATAGCATATTGCTGCAGTCTCTTATAGAAAAGAAATTTAGAACTCTTACCTTTGTAAAAGATCAATGCTTAACTCATTGTTAAATTAGACAACTCTTATAATACTTTGCCATGAGACTACCAGTAAACCTGTTAGGTTCAAAATACTAAGGTCACTTGTCAACCACATCAATAACATCCTGTAACCCTTGGCTCTTTTCTTTCTTCAACTTCTCTTTTGCTGAGTAGTTGCTTTTGAAATTACGCCTTATTCTGTCCCTCAATTTTCTTTTGTTGAGGTCAAAACAGCTGCTTCTTGAAAGATTATATAATACATAATACACTTTTCTGTAAAATGTTGTTAATATTAAGGAAATAATTTACTGTTAAGAATATATCTTCTTTGTAACACTAGTCTCTTGTAGCAGCTTATAAAAAGGTATGTTCTTTATTTCATTACTGAAAAAGAGTCTAGCAAATACTATCAGTGTTCCTTCATAATGCTTAGAATTACTTAGTACCAGAATACTTAAATTATTTTATGTGATGTATGATTATCTGGTAGCTGGCCACAATGAAGATGTCCATGTCATTTGTATTATACTTAAAATATACATGTGTGTTAAGGTAAAGAATAAATAAAACAGGAGCCGGGCACGGTGGCGCATGCCTGTAATCCCCGTGACTCAGGAGGCAGAGGCAGGAGGATCGCAAGTTCTAAACTAGAGGCAGTTTGCGTAATTTAGTGAGACCCTGTCTCAAAAAAGTAAAAAAAATGAGCTAGGGGTGCAGCTCAGTGGTACAGCACTTACAGAGCATGCAAGCGGGAGGCCCTGGGTTCAACCCCTAGTACCACACACACACACACAAAGAACAAATAGAATAGAATTTCCAATATGATACCCAACAAATCATCCATCACTTAACCTCCTGGGGTACAATCACCTCTGTTTTGGAAACCACTATAATCTTACTGAAGTACTATTGTTAACAATAAACCTTTCATATTGAGTTCCATTTCATACTATTCGGTATATGTATTTATATAATCCCTTCTTAAAAATAAAGCACTTGGGCCGGGTGCCATGGCCCATGTCTGTAACCCCAGCACCTCGGGAGGCTGAGGCAGGAGGATCACAAGTTCCTATTCTGCAGAACTCAGGGAGACCCTGCCTCCAAAATAAAAAGGGGGGGAGGGGCGGCTGAGAGTGTGGCTTACTGGTAGAGCATGTGCCTAGCATGTGAGAAACCCTAGGTTCAACCCTTTAGTATTGCCAATAAAAAAAAAAAAAGCATAAAGAGAGCACTTAGGGCAAAGACATTCTGATTCTCTTGCTAATTGGAAAGTACTATTTATGGAAGAAAAATAGATAAATTTCAGCCAGGTGAGACCTTAACAAAATTTATTCCTCACACAATTGAAATTATAGGCATATTTCAGAAGCCTAAATTTGGATTTTGCATTATTCTTTCAGGAATTACTAATTGAAAGTATCCATCAGGCCAGGGCACTGTGGCACACATGTCTGTAATCCCAGAGACTCCAGAAGGTGAAGCAGAAGGATCAAGAGTTTGAGGCCAGAGGCAGCCTGTGCAATTTAGTGAGGCTCTGTCTCAAGATAAAAAGTAAAAGAGGGGCAGGGGGTACAGCTGTGGTAGAGCACCTGCCTAGAATATGTGAGGCCTTGGATTCAACCTCCAGTAATTTAAAAAAAAAGGTACCCATTAAATAATTTAGTAACTTAATAGTGTTTGATAGCCTTATAATTTTTTTCATGTCCATGATGAGCGTTTTTTTCCTAAATATTCCACCAAGATATAAGACATTTCTCATCACTCACCCTTTACCTTTTCAGTCACAGTTGCTTTACCACAGGTAAATTTTCCCTGTCCTGTTACTTCATATCAATTGAATCCTACCTATGTATGTTTTTATCTCCAACTTTTTATACTCAGTGTGGACTTTTTATATTTATTTGTGTTATTACATATGTCATTACTTTTTTATTGCTGAGAATTATTCAGTTATATGAATATGTATGAATATGTGAATATGTCATAGATTATTTATCCAGTTTCCTATTAATGGACTACTGGGCTGCTTTCAGTTTGGGACTGTTGTAAAGAAAATGGCTATGAACATTTTTATCGAAGGCTTTTATCTTGGATAAAGGAATAGGATTGCTAGGCCTTATAGCTAAGTGTTCCTCCTTTAAAAAACTTTGTATTAATACTGGCTGTGATGATGCATGCCTACAATCCCAGCAACCTGGGAGGCAGAGGCAGGAAGATTGCAAGTTCGAGGCCAGAGGCAGCCTGCACAATTTTAGCAATACCCCAAGAGATATGAGGTACTCTGTTCATATTGAAGAACAACATATATTAAGAAAAGTGCACATATTGTAAGTGTATAATATGTTCATTCCTGTATAATCAATATGCAGATGAAAAAACAGAAGATCGACAAGTGCAGCAGTGCACACCTATAATCCCAGCAAATTGGGAGGTGGAGGCAGGACTGAAAGTTCACGGCCAAATGCAGTTTGGATAACTTAGTGAGATCCTGACTCAGAGTAAAAAAAGAATAAAAAATGGACTGAGAGTGCAGCCCAGTGGTAAAGCACTTGCAGTGTATGTGCTAGACTCTGGGTTCAAGCCCCAGGTACCGCCAGAAAAAGAGAATAGGAAGGAAAGAAGGGAGGGAGGGTGGAAAAGAGAGAAGGAAGGAAGGAAGGAAGGGAGGAAAGAAGGAAAGAAGGAAAAGACAAGACAAAACAGATTATCAGTATGTCAGAAACTTCCCTCATCAACTTCTCTGTACCCCAGAACCCTCCTTGGGTAGTCCGTACTTTGACTTCTAACTATAATTTTGTTATAGTCTTTCATCTTGCTTGTTTTTTGTTTTGTTTTGTTTTGTTTTGTTTTGTTTTACAGTGCTGGGGATTGAATCCAAGGCCTCGATGTATGTAAAGCAAGCACTCTACCAATTGAGCTAACACCCCTAGTCCTTGCTTTTTTTTTTTAAAACCACTTTCTTGAGGTATAATTTCCACATAATAAATTGCACATATTAAATTATACAGTTTGGTAATTTTTCATATATTCATGAAACCATTACTACAGCAAGATAGCAGATATTTCCATCATCCCCCAAAGTTTTCTCACACCCCTTTGCAATTTATGCCATTGTCTCTTATCTTCTGGCAACCTGTCACCACAGTTTGCATTTTCCAGGATTTTGTATAAGTATTCCCTTTCCTCTCAGTGCCCCCTTCTGCTGTCTGGCTTTTTTTCATGAAGAATAATGATTTTTAGAATCTTCCATGTTGCTTAGTTTAGTTCTTTTTTATTGCTGAGCAGTATTCCATTATGCATGTGTACTACATTTTGTCTATTCATTCACCTTTGATAGACATTTGGGTCATTTCCATTTTTGTCTTTATCAAATAAAAGTACTATGACGTTTCTAGACAAGTCATTTCTCTTGGACTAATGCCTATGAGGAGATATGTTAGGTTATAGGGTAGATGCATTGTTAACTTTTTAAGAAATGGATAAACTTTTCCAAAGGTGTACTATGTTATATATCCAGTAGCATTTTATGGCACTTCTTGCTGCTCTACATCCTAACACTTGGTATTGTTAATCTTATTTTAGCCATTGTAGTAGGAAAGTAGTCTCCTTATAGTTTTAATTGGCATTTCCCTGATCACTAATACCATTGGTGTACTTTTTGTGTTTGGGAAATAACTGTGCAAATCTTTTGCACATTTTAAAAATTAGGTCACATAGCTTTTTTTTTATTAAGTTGTAACAACTCTTTATGTATTTTAGATACAAGTTCTTTATTATATATATTTGTGTATTTTTCCACTTAATCCATGGCGTGCCTGTTTTTGAACTGTCTTTCAAAAAGCGGGAGTTTTCATATTGTACTTCATCAAAATTATTATTGTTTTCCCTTTATGGTTATTTGTGTTTTCTGTGTACTAATAAGTTGCAAAGATGTATTTCTATATTTTCTCTCAGGAGCTTTATAATTTTAGCTCTTGCATTTCAGTCTGTGTTCTATTTTCATTTAATTTTTGTGTGTGGTATTATGTGAAGTTTGAGACTCCCTTTTTCCCTTATATTACCAGTATATTTAGTTGTTGTGGCAGCATTTGTTAAAAACGCTTTCCTCATTTACTTATCCTGACTTCGACATCCTTATTGTAAACCATTTGATTGTATAAGCATGGGTCTATTTGTGGATTCTCCATCTATTACAATGATATAACTCCTTATCTTTTTGTCAGTACTACAGATAATTTTGGGAGAAGGACCTGGCAATCCACTCCCAAGGCAATCCCGCCAGCCATTGAAAACCCTATGAGGGTCACTATGAGTCGGATACCAACTCCACGGCACCTAACCTAACAACAGATAATTTTGTTTAGAGATGTAGCATGTACAATGAACATGCTACTAAATGGTGCAGTCATGACCAGGTAATTTGTGTTGTTTCCATACATGTTTTAGTACATTCAATACATACATATGTATTCATAAAAATTCACATTGATTTTCTGTGCTTCTCAATTTAATATATATATTTTTAAATGTGCCTTTTTTTAACTCAACCATGTGATTGACATTATCCATCCTAGTTTTTATAGATTGAAGTTTGTTTTTATCAGAATAAGCCAATTTTTCCATTTGGGAGTTAGGGTGCTGTAGTGATCATCATTTTACATTTTTTAGACGCTTTTCTCTAAGTTGGACACTTAAAAGTGGTATTGCTGGATCATAAGATATATAATCTCCAAATGGCTGTCCAAAATGTTGAGGAATATATGTCCCTACCAGCATGTTCCCATTGCTTTGCATCTTCTTGGCCCCTGGATTTATCACACTTACTAGCTTTACCAACTAGATAAGATGAAATGGATATTATTATTATCATCATTATTTTAGCATTTTGAGACAAGATATCACTATTTAGCCCAGGCAGGCTTGGACTTTGCCATCTAGTGAATTCTGCTGCCTCAGTCTCCCTAGTGCTGGGATTGCAGGTTTGTACCACCATATGTGGCATGGTATTTTTTTAATTAAAATTCTTTCTAGAGGGGTAGTTATTAGGATAAGGGGTTCTGTAATATTTTTTTAATCCATGGAAATTGTATTATTGCAAATGTTTATTAGGAAATAGTTCCAATCACAAGTTAAAGCTTAAAAGAGTTGAATAAAAGCATTGGTTATGTTTATTCACAGTGGGATAAAGGTATTTGCTGTAAAAAAATGTTAGCCATTCTGGCTGGAAGACTGTTTGATATTGGAGAATTGCCTAAAATGCATTAGCTCCTCTGTTGTGACATCTGTGTAGATAATTGAGATGATTATTTGGCTAACAGAACCCATGACTACTTTTACTTCCTGTGAGCTTTTTTAAAGGAACATATTTAATTCTTAATAATCATGTATATTGTTAGGTGCCATCGAGTTGGTATCCAACTCATAGAGACCCTGCATACAACAGACAAAACATTATTGTCAGTGCTTCTCTGCTATTCATAGGGTTTTCGGTGGCAGATTGTTTTTTGGTAGTGGGCTGCCAGGTCCTTCTCCCAAGCCTACAGCACCTGGTGTTCCCAGGCAGTCTCCCATCCAAGTACTAACCAGGCCCATTCCTGCTTAGCTTCTGAGATCTGACGGGATTGGATGCCACAGGGCTATGGCTGCAGGCAGTAATAATGTATAGTCAAGTAAAAATATAATATGCAGTCATGGTTTAATTTTTAATTAAGAGTCTGTTAAATTTTTTTAGTGAATTAAGAACAAGTATTTTATTTGTTGTGGTTTTGCATGTTTTTCAAATTAGTGCTTATAATATAAAAGTAGAAATTATTTAATATGGTATAATACTAAATGTATCATTCTTACATAATTTTTCTTTTTTTAAAAACCTCCCTTCTCTTCCTTGTATGATGAAAAACATTTCAGATTAAAATATTGTAGCATGTGAATGCATTTTTAAAATAAGGAGTATAAAAGTTATAAAAATTCAGGGTTTTTTTTGTCAGAGATTTTAAAAAAGTTACATGAAGGAAGGGACCATGTCTTTCCTTAAAATAGCTATATTTCTTTTGCTTACCAGCACAGGTGTCTGACTCAGTATTTCATTAAGTAACTGTTGAATGAACAGTGTTATTTCTCACTAATAAAAAGAACCCCAGTATAGTCACATACACGTGTAATCCCAGCCCTGAGAGGAGGCAGGGGGATCTGGAGTTCTAGGCCAGTTTGGGCTACATAGTTGGACTCTGTTGGAAGGAAAGGAAGGAAGGAATGGGGGAGGGAGGGAGGGCAGGGCAGGGTTGGGGAGGGAAAGGGAAAGAGGGGAAAAGGAAGGGAGGGAGGGAGGGAAGGAGGGAGGAAGGGAGAGAAAGGAGGAGGGAGGGAGGGAGGAAGGGAGAGAGGGAAGGAGGGAGGGAGGGAAAGAAGGAAGAAAGAAAGACAATAAGTATTATAGTAATCTGAATGAGGAGGCATTGTGGCACTTGCCTATAATTCCAGCAATTTTAGAGATGGTAACATCCTTCCCTTGCTCCAGATCTTAGTGGGAAAGCATCACATTTCTAACCATTAAGTATGATGTTAGCTGTAGGTTTTTTTGTAGATATCCTTTATCCAGTTGAGAACATCCCCTGTATTTCTAGTTTATTGAGAGTTTTTAACATGGCTGACTTTTGGATTTTATCAAATGTTTTTTCTACATTTTTTGATATGGCCATGCAATATTTCAGTTTTAACCTGTTGTTGTAATGGATTACATTAGTTGGTTTTTAGATGTTGAGCCAGCATTCCACACTTCAGAAAAATCTTACTTGGTCATGGTGTAGAATTCTTTTTATACACTGTTGGATTCAGTTCACTAATATTTTGTTATGGCTGCTGCTGTACCCCTGTGGTTTCTGATCCCATCAGATTTCAGAAGCTAAGCAGGGTCAGGCTTGGCTAGTACTTGGATGGGAGACTGCCTGGGAACACCAGGTGCTGTAGGCTTGGGAGAAGGACCCAGAAACCCACTCTCAAAAAACAATCTACCATTGTAAACCATATGAGTAACAGAAACAGTAATAATACTATTTCGCCTGTTGTATGTAGGATCTCTATGAGTTCAGTACCAACTCAACAGCACCTAACAACAATATTTTGTTAGAGGTTTTTGCATCTGTTTTCGTGAACAATATTGGCTTGTGGTTTTCTTGTAACCTCTGGTTTTGGTGTTAGAATAATGCTAGCCTTATAGAACAAGAAGCATTCTCTGTATCTTCTGGAAGAGAGTGTAGAGAATTGGAGTAATTTCTTCCCTAAATTTTTTTCTAGAATTCACCATTGAATCCATCTGGACCTTCTGTTTGGCAAGGTTATTAATTACTGACTCAATTTCTTTAAAAATTTCTTTTAAAGATATGATTAATTGAATAGATACCTGTATATTTGTCTTTAGACACCACATAGGAGTTTTGTTGTTGTTGTTGTTTTGTTTTTGTAGTGGTAGGGATTGAACCCAGGGACCTCTCCCATCTGAAGCAATGCTTTACCACTGAGCTACATCCCCCAGCCCTAGTTGAGTCTTTTTTTTTTTTTTTTTTTTTTTTCTCTGACCAATCTCTTGTCTTTTATTTGGTGTGTTTAGACCATTGAGCTTCAGAGTGATTATTGATACAATTGGGTTGATATCTATTATGTTTGTTTACTATTTGCTATTTGTTGCCCTTGTTGTTTGTTTGTATTTCTTTTCTTTTTTAATTTTTTTCCTTTTATTTATTCTGTTCTTTTAGGTACTTGGGGGTTGAACTCAGGGCCTCACACATACTTTGTAAATATCCTACCACTGGGCTGCACTCCTTAACACATACTTTATTTTTTATCTTAAGACAGGATCACGCTAAGTTATGCAGGCTGTCTCTGGCCTCAAACTCACAGCCCTGCCTCCGCCTCTCCCAGTCCCTGGGGTTATAGGCGTCACCACACCTGGCTCCTTTTTTCTATTTTCATCTCCCAGTGCTTTTCTGCCTTGTGTAGTTTTAATTGAGCATTTTATATAAGTACATTTTCTCTTTCTTAGTATATTAGACATACTTCCTATTCTACTTTTTTTAGTTGTTGTCCTAGAATCTACAATATGGGATTATGACTAATTTCAGTCTATTTTCTATTACACTTCAGGGGTATATTTTGAATATCTTATAATAACAGAGTAATTCTGATTCTTTATCCCATTGCCATCATTTTGCTTATATATAAGCACTCATAAGCATATGTGTGATATATACATAAGCATACATAGTCATATATTCCGTTATTGTTATTAATTTGAACAAACTGTTATCTGTTAGATCAATTAAGAATAAGAAAAATTAGTGCCAGATATGGTGCCACACACCTGTGATCCCAGCGTTCAAGAAGCTGAGGCGAGAATTATGAGTTCAAGGTTAGCCTGGGCTACACAGTGAGATTGTGTCTCAAAAACAAAGAATAATGAAAATGTAAGTTTTTATATCTTCACTTACCTAACTGAATGGCTTCCTGTATCATATTCCTTCCTTTTTAGTACTGAGTGTTGAATCCAGGGCCTCACGCATGGTTTGCAAGTGTTCTACCACTGAGCTGCACCCTCAGCCCATTTTTTATTGTTTTATCTTGAGATAGAGTCTTGCTAAGTTACATGAGCTACCTCTGGCCTCAAACTTGCAATCTTCCTACCTCCACCTCTAAGTCACTGGGATTATAGATGTGTGCTACTGTGCCCAGCTAGAGTAACCAAATTGGGTATACATATGAATTCCCAAATTGGGGATACATATGAAATAAAGATGGAATAAATGACTCCAGGTTTTTATATATATATACATATGTGTGTGCATATATATATATATATATGCATCCGTATATATGCCCATTTAGTCATCTGGAATGACCTATTGTGACAAGAATGTCTTCTTTTTGATATCTGTGGATATGAAGCCAGTCTTGTCAACCTTTTAGTCAAAACCAAAATCAGGATACCAGACTGCCTGACTGTTGCTATTTCTATCCAATATGTCAAAATAAGAATCATTGTTATTTTGAAAACCTCCTTTTCTTTTTCTTTTTCTTTTTTTTTTTTTTTGCGGTACTGGGGGTTGGACCCAGGGCCTCGCACCTGCATGCTCTGCAAGTACTGGACCACTGAGCTGCGCCCCCAGCCCATTTTTTTTTTAGTTTTTGAGACAGGGTCTCGCTAAATTACGCAGACTGCCTCTGGTCTCGAACTTGCGATCCTCCTGCCTCCGCCTCCCGAGCCGCTGGGATTACAGGCGTGTGCCACCGCGCCCGGCTTCTCCTTTTCTTTTTACCCAGTGTTGTCTAACCAGAGCTTATATTGGCTAGGCATTGTGGATTTTTAGTGAAACAGCAAAATTAGTGAAATTATAGATTTTTTTGTTGAAATTTTGTTCAAATTTTATTGAAAGTTTAAAAAGAACGATAATTATAGGTAGCCTGATAAGATCTTTTTAATTTTTCCTCTGAGACTCTCTTTGAACCTGTGTTTCTTCTTGATAATAGGATGGGGATGATACCACTAGTTTCCTCTCCAAACTCTAGTGTGGAGCCTGTGCATGTGCACACAGGGTTGGAGGTTGGGGAAGGATCACTAATACAAAACCACAGAAAAAATATGGAAGTATTATCTTGAAGCTTTAATTTTACTTGATAGTAAACAGTTTTAAACATTTGTTTTTCTACTCTAATTTGTATTGTGGAGTAGAATATAAAATTGATGTGGGTTTTTAAGATAGTTGAATTAAATATAGTTGAATTAAATATAAACTTTAGGTTTACAACAAGCCCACCCTAGGATGAAGTTTATCCTCTCACATGTAGTCATCGTTTGTGCTTCCTAGAATCCATATTTTGTAGTACCAGAAGTCAAATTTAAGTCTTTCTAATACCCATGACCATTTCATCTATTCACACAAGTGATTAGACTCTGAGAATAAAACCAAAAATATGAGAAAAACTCTAAAACTATTACTTAGAAGTCAAAGTACCCTGAACATGTTCCAGACTCCTGCTGAGACTTTATAGATACCTGTGGTCAGAAATTTGGACAGAAGGTGAGAAAGACAGCTTCTCTAAGCCTCTGGCTCTCCCTCTCCTTAAGCAATACGCCTAAAGAATTGTGGGCAATAGGTACCTGTCGTCTGGAATTAAGATTAGAGTGAGAAGCTGATAAATTGGAAGGGATTTAGAGTGAAGTCAATAATTAAATAATAGAACTTCAGAGAAGAATGGGTCAAGATAGGTGAAAGGGAGTCCTTTGGCATCTAGTCCGTGTCTTTTTTTCAGATTAAGAAGATGAATACTAAAGAATGACTTAACCAAAATTCTATCTAGTTAGTGACAAAATTAGAACAAGAATTTCAAGTCTCCTGATTCCTTGTTTAGAACAAGATGGCGTAGACCAGAGAACTCCTGCAAACTTTCTTCAACTTACCTTTTCATTGGTATAAGATAATGAAGATCTTTTTTTGCTAATTGAAAATTAGTACATAAAAATGAAAGATTTACTTATTTGAGATTTCTTGTTAACCAGAATTTGTGTTAAAATGTTAGGGGACATTTAGCATATATTGTTTAAATGCCAAAAAACAAAAACAAACAAAAACTCATCCCCAAAATTTCAATGACCTTAAAAAAACTCTTTTCTTCATCAAAGCAATTCCTGACCATTAAATCTTATCTATTTCCATTTGTGTATGGTTAATGTCAGGAATAATCAGCCAGCTCTGGTTGGATTTCTGACTCCTGCTGAAATAAAATATTAAAACATGCAAATGTGAAGGGAAAACTACTGTTTGTGGAATTGACACGTAAAGTGATTTCTCCCCAATCTTGAGTTTCTATTCAGAATTCTGGTTCCTTTTTAAAAATTCTTGTTTTAAACAACTGTGTGGATTTTGTTTTTTTATATGTAGGAATTGGGAGTAGCTCCTTTGAGAGATACTGAGAGAAAATTGATGAGGCAGAATGGGGAGAGAGAATCAAAAGAGATGGCGATGTAAAGCACACTACTGAGTAGAATGAGCATTTTGGAATGAAACCCTAAAAGAGAGAGAAAGGGAGGTGAAGGAAGTTGAGAAAAGAGATAGATTGTGACAAATGTGCTGATAAGCTTTCTTATACTTTGCACTTGAGCTTAGCCAAATGGCCCAGAAGCAATTATACTTTAAATTTGAATAGTTTCTTTGCTTAAAACTAGTTTGAGTTGGGGTTCTGTTAGGTGCAGGAACCCTTGCTAATAATCATTCTTTTGGTCGGAGAGTTGTTGTTGTTGTTGTTGTTCTTATTGTTATGATTGTTATTATTCTTGGTGAACCCAGAGCTTCACACATGTTAGGCAAGTGCTCTACCATTGATCTGTACCCTCAAGCTTTTTTTTTTTTTTTTTTTTTTGACATAGGGTCTTTCTAAGTTGCACAGTTGTCTCTAACCTTGAACCTGGAATCCCCCTGCCTCAGCTTCCTGGGTCACTGGGACTATAAGTGTGTGCCACCACCCCTACCCCTCAGAGAGTCATTATTAACAAAACTATTAAATCATCTGTATTCAAACAGCCTTATAGAAATATTATGAAAATAGCCTGAAGCTAACGTGTGTTATACAATTTTCTCTGATTCTTCGAAATCATTCCTCTATCAATTGTTAGGTGCCGTCGAGTCGGTATCCGACTCATAGCGACCCTCATAGAGTTTTCAATGGCAGACTTTCGGGATTGCCTTGGGAGTGGATTGCCAGGTCCTTCTCCCATTTTTGCGGTGCTGGGAATTGAACTGGGGACCTCAGAGACTGCAGCGCCGTGCTCTACCAACTGAGCTAAATCCCAGCCCCTCTATCAATAGGGAAGTTAATTTTAAAATGTGTGGCTTCTTCATTTATTTAGAGCCAGATAAATTGGTCACAATTTTTTTTTTTTTTTTTTTTTCAGTTCTGGGGGTTGAACCCAGGGCCTCGCACTTTCATGCTTTGCAAGTGCTAGACCACTGAGCTGCATCCCTAGCCCATTTTTTTACTTTTTGAGACAAGGTCTCGCTAAATTATGCGACTGCCTCTGGTCTCAAACTTGCGATCCTCTTATCTCCATCTCCCAAGCTGCTGGGATTACAGGCATGCGTTACCACACCCGGCTCATTCTCTCTCTCTCTCTCTCTCTCTCTCTCTTTTAAAGAAGTGTGCTTTTAGCTTTGAGTCATCTTAAATTGTTGTTGTTGTTAGGTGCCATTGAATTGAATCTGACTCATAGTGACTCTATATACAGCAGATCAAAACACTCCTCAATTCTGTGCCAGGCACATGATCTTACTTATGTTTAAGCCCATTGTTGCAGACACTGTGTCAATCCATCTAGTGGAAGGTTTTCCTTTTTTTTTGTTGACCTGACACTCTTCCCAACATGATGTTCTTCTCCAGGGATTGGTCCTTCTTGACTACATGTCCAAAATATGTAAGACACAGTTATCCATCCTTGCTTCCAAGGAGCACTCTGGTTGCACTTCTTCTAGGACAGATCTGTTGGCTGTTTTGGTAGTCCATGGTATATTCAATGATCGTCTCCAGCACCATAATTCAGAAGCATCAATTCTTCTTAAATTAGATGTCAATTTAAATTTTGTTGTGGTTGTTAGGTGCCATCTGAGTCTGGTAATCTTAAATTAGAAATATTTGGCAGACAAATGTTGAAATTCACATCAGGAAAGAATACAATTCTCTTGTAGTTGCTCTATAATGAAAAATGAGAACCATGAGTCTCTCTTTGTCATTCCAGATCCTGAAACCTAGTTGGGTGTGGCAGGTGATAAGGCAACTGCACAAATAACCACTACATAATAAAGGCTGATTAGCTGTAAATGCTGCAGAAAAGTACAAAGTTCATGGGCCTCTCAGAGGAAACAGTATCTAACTCTTCTTTTGTTTAGTATAGGACTTAAACATTTTTGTTTTTAAAATCTGAATACATCTAAGGTCTACCCTTTCAAAGTCTACAAGTAAATGAATTTTGGTATATTTACAGTGTTAGACAACCTTTCCTACCACCTACTTCCAAAATAAACTTTTAAGACATTTTTCATGTTTTTAGCTAAGGTATGCCCTCAGGGTTCTCAGGCCCTACTACTCCCTATTATTTACATCTAATAGGTATTTATATTGGCTGCCTGACTCCTGCAGGCATTTGAGAGTGTTTTTTCCCCCCCCCCAGTCTCTTTAACCTTGGAAGCAAATGCCTGGATTGCCCCAGGGGATGCCAATGTGAGGAATACTGGTTGCTGTTCTGTTGCACATCCTTTTTCCCACATCTTTCCCTTTTCCTGTTCTTATCTCTGATTCCTTTAAGAATGGTCTTCACCTCTGGTACAGCCTTTTGGGGAAGTGACTTCTTTTTAGGGCTTCTTAAAGTCCAAACTCATCCTCAGTTTACAAACCCTTGCATGATCTAGCCCCTGCCTACCAATTTAGTCTTGTGACTTCTCACTCCCTCTCCCCGACTACCTTTTCTTTTCTCTCCTCTTTGCATGGTGAATTTCTTCTTGTCATTCATATCTCAGCTAAAGTTTCAGTACCAGAGGCCTTCACTGTTCATCAAACTGAAAGCAGCTATTCCATCGCTCTCTTCACAGCCCTAATTACACCACACTTGTCACAATCTGATTTTGTTGCTGTTTGTTATTTAATATTTCTCTTTCTTGACTAAGTTCAATGTTAGTAGGTCCTTCACTTATCATATTTATAACTATCTCCAGATCCTCTGGAGCACTGTTGGGAACACAGTACATGCTTAATACATATTTGATGAATAAATGTTGAGTGAAAATGCTTGCTATGAGCTATGGTTCCTGCTGGTCTGGTTCATCTGCTCATGTAACTTTGCTTGTTTCTGTCTTCCAGAAATTTGCCAAAATCTGGTCTGTTGATGCCTCTGCCATCTCCTATTCTTAGTATCTTTATGAGTTTATTTCCTTGTACAATTGTATAGTATCATTTTAGTGGGATTTAGGGGAGATAGGGAAATGTATTCTGTCATTCCTTTCAATAGTGGGAGGTTGAACTGAGGGCCTAGCACATGCTAGGTAAGTGCTGTACTACTGAGCTGCACCCTGCCCCCTTTTTAAATTTTTTATTTTGAGACAGGGTCTGGCTAAGTTGCACAGGCTGCCTCTGGCCTCGAACTCAACAATGTTCCTGCTTCCACCTCCCACGTTGCTGGGATTACAGGCACATGCCACGCCACCATGCTTTGGTCACTCTTGAGGTTGAGATGTTGCACCCAGGTTAAGAGCATGAGTACCGGGGAAAGTGTGACTTATTTTTGGAGAATAAGGTTGAAATTTTAGTTGAAGCCATGTCAGGAAAGGTCTAAAATCATTTGATGAAGAGTTTGTACTCAATTCAGAATGTCATGGGAACTGTTTCAGGTGTTTGATAAGAATCATGACATGAATAGAGTTTTTAAGAAGATTAGTCTGACAGTAATGGAATAAAGAAGAAAGGATAGTTAGGAAGATACTAGATTGATCTAAGGATGATATAGTATAGAATTGAACCAAAAATAATCATCATAGAAATGAAAAGGCAGGCAATCAGAAAAATAGTTGAGCCTCCTGGCACTGACACTTACGAATTGCTCTGTGATTATCATACTACAGAAGTGTAACTTCTTTTTCTTCCTCCTCTTCTTCTTCTTCTTCTTCTTCTTCTTCTTCTTCTTCTTCTTCTTCTTCTTTTTTGCGTTACTTGGGGGTTGAGCTCAAGGTCTCCCACATGCTTTGCAAGTGCTGTGCCACTGAGTTGCACCCCCAGCCCATATTTTTATTTTTTATCTTGAGACAAGGTCTCACTAAATTATGTAGGCTCCTTGGCCTCAAACCTGTGATCTTCCTACTTCCGCTGGGATTATAGGCACAAGCCACTGTCCCAGACTAGAAGTGTGACTTCAGTTTTAATGGGTTGGTTGATTGTATGGGGGTAATAATGGATTGAGTTTATCGATAATGAGTAATGAAATATACTTCCTGAAATTTTACATTTCTGAAATGAAACAGAAAGTAGACACTTGAAAGTTTTGTACTGTGAGGGATATTTGATCAACTCTGGTACTATCTCTGAATGTTGGCAAGAGGTCAGTACATGTGTTAATGTAAAGTACAAGAGTTCTCTTGTTCCTTTTGTTCTCATGGTAACAAAAATTTAAAAATCAAAGCATCTAGAAACATCTCAGTATGTATTTAGCTTAAGCATTTTTATTTGATTAAATAGTAGCCATCGATTTGGCTGGCTTCTTAGGACTGGCACTCCTTTAGGGGTGCAGCCATGCCACTGTGGCCTTCCATCCTGTCAGATCTTAGACGCTAAGCAGGGTCAGGCCTGGTTAGTACTTGGATAGGAGACCGTCTGGGAATACCAGATGCTGTAGGTTTGGGAGAAGGATGAGGCAATCCACTCTCAAAAGACAGTCAGCCATTGAAAACCCTATGAATAGCAGAGAAGCACTAGCAATAGTTTTTCACCTGTTGTACATAGGGTTACTATGAGTTGGACACCATCTCGATGGCACCTAACCACATCATCAGTTTGGAACTGAATTCTCATTTCTTCCTAATGTACTTGTGATGCTAAACAACTTTAAAAAAATTTTTTTTTCATCTAAACGTTAGAAATGTCTTTTGTCTGTGTGAGAATTATCTGATGAGTAATTGTTTTTCTAAGATGCTAAACTTTTATTTGCATTAAATCAAACTAATTTTATGATGATCAGAGCATGCTTAAAAAGTTAATGGAACAAGCTAGGAAATGTCACTTTAAGAAAGGTCGTGTATGTGCATACATAATTTTAAAACCATGTATTAGAGAAATACACAATTATTTTTCAGTATCCTTAGACTAAAATATGTATTTAATTTGGTAAAAATGTTTTACAGTCTGTGTTTTTTTGTTTTTTCCCCTAACATTTATTTCTGAAATCTAAAGGAACTATTTATTAACTTACTGTTTTTCTAACTAAATTGTGACTTCCTGGAGGTAGAGACTGTTGTTTCTTTTCTCTTTATTTCTCCTGCCTCTCCTCTCTGTCTTCCTTAATTTAATATGATTTCAAAAAATTGTAAGATTAGAACTAATTCCCATTTTCCCTTTGCCCCAAACACTTGTTATTTGTATTTTGCCTGATTATCGCTTTTCACTTCCTGCCCCCCTATACATACATGCACACACATTTTTTTTAATGAGTTCTATGAGAGTAAGTTGTAGACTTTGTGTCCCCTTATGACAAAATTCTTTAATGTATATTTCCTCACATTGAATACGTTTTCTTGTGTAGTTGTAATGTTGTTGTTGTTAGGTGCCATCGAGTCAGTATCTGACTCACAGCGACCCTCATAGGATTTTCAATGGCTGACTGTTTCAGGATTGCCTTGGGAGTGGATTGCCAGGTCCTTCTCCCATTTTTGTGGTGCTGGGAACCGAACTCAGGACCTCAGAGACTGTAGCACAGTGCTCTACCAACTGAGCTAAATCCCAGCCCATGTAGTTGTAATACTATTACCAGAATCAAGAAGTGTAACATTGATTTACTACTATGATCTAACACAAGTCATAGTCAAATTTTGTCATTTTTCCTAATATCGTCCTTTATAGCTACTTCTATATATTTTTCTTGGGTCCAGGATCTTGTCTAGGATCAAGGATTGCATTCATTTGTCACATCTTTAAAAAGTTCTATTTAATATAGAAGATGTCCTCAGCCTTCACAGGTTTGAAAGCTATAAGCCACTTACTTTGTAAAACGTCTCTGAATGATTTTGTTGAGATAATGTATTTTTTGGAGGAATACTACAGATTCATGTGTTCCTTTTCAGTGCACCATGACAGGACTTAGAATGTTGTTTCGTTTTAATATCACTGATATTGTCATCACTTCGTTAAGACAGTGTCTTGCCAGTAATTTGTGGGGAGATATTTTGAGAATATGTAGTCTCATCAAATTTTCTTTCTTTTTTTTCAAATGTAACAGGAAAAGTCAAAAACAGGCACTACCTTGTTTTATACTTCCTTAAAAGGTCGTTGGTTCTGGGATTTAGCTCAGTGCGTAGAGCGCTGTGCTGCAGTCTCTGAGGCCCCGAGTTCAATTCCCAGCACCGGACAAATGGGAGAAGGGCCTGGCAATCCACTCCCAAGGCAATCCCGAAGCACTCAGCCACTGAAAACCCTATGAGGGTCGCTATGAGTTGGATACCGACTTGATGGCACCTAACAACAACAAAAGGTCGTTAATTACAGGTAATGCACATGATAATGAAGATGCGTTAGCTACATCCTATGTTGTCAGAAACAGAGACATAAATAAAAGAGAAGGCGCAAGGGTGTACATCGCTCCTCTACTACAGTACCTACCTCTCTTTCCTCTGGATTAAGAGGATTTCACAATGCCTCACCCAAGAATGGGGCTGGGATTAAACTCAGTTGGTAGAGCGCTGCGCTGCAGTCTCTGAGGTCCTGAGTTCAATTCCCAGCACCGCAAAAATGGGAGAAGGGCCTGGCAATCCACTCCCATGGCAATCCTGAAACAGTCTGCCATTGAAAACCCTATGAGGGTCGCTATGAGTCGGATTCCGACTCGATGGCACCTAACAACAACAACAACACCACCCAAGAATAGTATAGCCCCCTATTAGGGGTATTCAGTTCCATATGGAAACTTTGCAAAACTGAGTTTCACATGGTATCTCGCTCTGGAAGAACCAGACTATCCACAGCAATTCCCTAATGGTCATGTAACTCTGGCTTTTCTCCTGTGAAAACCCTGACTAACAGTGCACCACTTCCTCCTTAGTCCCTTTCAACACTTAGGCGACTATAGCTTCCTTTGGATCTGTTTCATGCATAGCCCTGCCAAAGAACTTTGTTCCTAGACAGTTTGTTAAAATTGTTTATCATTCCTCCTGATTAGTATTAATATTTTTTAAAGTCATGGAATTGTTTTTGGGGTTTTTTTGTTTTTTTTTTTTTTTGACCCTGAATAATCCTTATCCTAATGCTGTTTGTAGGCAAAGTATTTTGAAGTGTTGGACCCCAAGTAGAACTCAGAGCCTTTCCAATAAGGGCCACTAACCTACAGAGGAAACATGTTTGTTGTTAGGTGCGTGTGGAATTGAGTCTGACTCATAGCAACTCTGTACAACAGAAAGAAACAGCACCTGACACTATGCCATGCCCGGCACCATTGTCACTGCTTCTCTGCTAGTCATAGAGTTTTCAGTGGCTGATTGTTGTAGGAGTGGGCTACTGGGTCCTTCTCCCAAGCCTACAGCACCTGGTATTCCCAGGCTGTCCCCCATCCAAGGACCAACCAGCCCTGACCCTGCTTAGCTTCCAAGATCATACATGAGGACGGTAGGTCTGACGGCACAGAGGAAACTTAAGTGATAAATATACAAAAGCAGATTTTTATTTTTTTCAACTCATTTCCTTTCTACATTAAGAACAGAAGTTATAAAATGAGCTTTATTTACAAATAGTCACATAGAAGAATAGGATCCTCAGAAAACCGGATGTATGCATAGAACATAGCTATAAAAAGAAGCATACTAAGGAAAGGAAATTTTAAAAATTGAGGAGAAATCAATTTTTATAACTCCCAAGACTGTTATTCTGCCATTGAAAATCCTATGAATAGCAGAGAAACACTGACAATAGTATTTTGCCTGTTTCACATAGGGTCGCTATGAGTTGGATACCAACTTGACAGCACCTAACAACAACAACAAAGACAGTTATATTCCCAGTTTCCATTTAGGTAGTTTATAAATGATAACACTAGTTCACAGCAGAACTAAATGTCCTTTGTTAAAAGAATATAGTTGTAGATCAGGAGAGAAACCAGTCAAGCCTGGCAGATGTTGCCCCATTCAGATGAGTAGTGAACAGCTTACCATTCAGTGTGATTCCTGGTCTGTTTACATTGTGTTATGTTCTATTTCACTTCTTTTCCTTCTCTGCTTTGACTTCCTCCCACCTCTTTGTGAGGGGTCTTCCTCTTTTTGTGCCTTACTAAATATAACAGTTTTGGTGTGTGTTATTGTTTCTTTTGTCTGGTTTTTGTTTCCTTCCTCTTGCTCTTATTTAGCAACCCTTGTATCTTGCACAGTTGGGGGCACTCATTGACCAAGGAAGTCTTCACATACAGCCCCCTTTGTCTACTGCATGTTTTTCTTGAGAATTATTCATCAGGTTAAAGCAAGGTGTTTTAAAACATTTTTTGTGAGAGAGCTGCTAGTGTAATTTTAGAACTAAAATTTCTAAGTAGATAACAGAGAAGAAACATGGGAGTATAGTGATGGAGGAGGAGTAGTTAGGGTGCATTAATTTTGGAATTTCAGTGCTGCTCAATTTCTTTCTTCTTGATTATTTGTTTGTGTTCTGTTTTGTTTTGTTTTGTTTCTCAAGTCCTTGGATTTGAACCCAGGGACTCATACATGCAAGGAAAATGCTCTACCATCCAGCAGCATCTCCAGCCCCTTTTCTTATTTTGAGAGAGGTTTTCTCATTAAATTGTGCAGGTTGCCTCTGGCCTTGAACTCAGGATCTTTCTGCCTCAGCTTCCTGAGCTGCTGAGATTACAGGTATGCTCCACATTGTCCCCCTAATTTCTTTATTGTTTATGGTAGTATTATTCAGTCTAGTTGGTTCTTCATTTAACCTAACGGTGGTTCCAAAAAGCTGTATTACTATCTTACAAATCTTTCTGGTAATTGTAACACATCATAGTTGCGTATACTTTAGCTGTCAGACTTTAGTGGATATAAATAATATCTGGAGAGAACTTATTAAAAATGTCCCTCCTTGACATTAGTATTTAGTAGATCATGGGTGGGCCATTTAAACACTGACTTTTAAAGAGGCACTTTAGGTATTTTTGGTGCATATCATTGCAGACCGTAGTTGGAAAAACATTGCCCTATGAGATAAAGTCCAAAATCTTTGGTATGATTTATAATTTTGCCTTTCCCTCTCACCCAGCTTCCTTTCTGATGAGTCTATACCACATATCCAATGCTTCAGACACATTAAGCCACTTAGAGTTCTCAGCATGTTTCACTTTCTCACATCTTTGCACATCCTGATCCCTATGCCTAAAACACCCTCATCCTTTTCTCACCTGCACATTCACCCTTCCCATCTCCATCGAAGCATCACCCCTTTTCTGACTCCTCAAACTTCATAAACTATACTCACTTAACATACATTTGTTACAGTACTTAACACAGTGTTTCATCATCGCTCCTTGTCTGTCCTCTACTAGATTATATTTAACTTGAGAACAGAGTCATTTTGTTCATCTCTGTTCCTCTGGTGTCTGGCACCTGGAAGACATACCATAAATGTTAATTGAAATTGAAACTTCTCATGTCTCTGGAACATTGAGCACACTAGACCCAAGAGAAGAGTCTAGGGGCAACTCTGTTCTCCTGTATTCTGAGAGTTTCCATGTGGTTTTAAGTGCACTTACTTTTTAAAGAAGATAATTATTTTTTAACTAAAGGGACAAAAAGAGCTCTAATAAGTAGGGCCCCTGACTATGTGCCATGAATTTTTCTTGCCACTTTAGAAGAACATAACTTGTGTAAGTTGTATTTCCTCCTGTGACTTCACTTATTTATAATCATCTGTACCTAGTATCTACAGTCAGCTTCTCATGGTCTTTCCCTTCTACAAAAACTCTAATACACAGTCACCTTGTCCTCTGACTTAAAATATCATTCTGCCCTGTTTCCCCTTCTACCATGTTTAAATCCAGTTACTTTCAGGTAAAAAACAAAAACAAACTACATTAGGCATAACTTTTCAGGTCATGTCTGACAGGGTCCTACCTTAGTCTTTCACTTCTATATCTTACTCTACCCTCTTTTTTTATTTAAGTGAATTTCACTTTTGGGACATCGTCCCAAACACACATTTTCTTCTTGTTCTTTGTGATTTGCTCTACTTGGAAAGTACTTAATCCAATTCTTAAACCCTAATCTGAGCCCAGCCTTCTTGATAAAGAATCACCATTCTCTCTCAAAGACGAAATTGAATGGTAAACTGAAATATCTCCTGAATAGGTTAACACTTAACTGGGGTCAAAATAGACCCCCTGGTCGGTGCCAGACATGGGGCAGTGCAGCACTTACCTAAGTGCAGGTATTGTATTATGGGGTAACATGTGACCCTAGAAGCATGATACTGGTTAAGGGTTAATAGGGAGAATAGGCTTGAATAATTCATAGCAGGAATTTTTAGCAGGAATACTATTGTTTCATACTAAAGTATACTAAATGGATAGTTTTTTTATGTGTAGCAGAGCCCACTATACCTGCTACAAATTTTAATTATAATAATTGAGCACAATTACTTACTGTTATTGGCCAGATGAAGCCAACCAACATATAAGTAATGGTCAGTCACTCCATTATTTGTTTTTGCTTCATGAATAAAATACATGTAAATTGCTGTTGTTATAGTAGGGTGCCATTGAGTTGGATCTGTCTGTGTACAACCGAACAGAACACTACCCAGTATTATGCCATGCACACGATCTTTTTATGTTTGAGTCCAGTGTTGCAGTCACTGTGCTGCTTCTTTTGAGATGTGCCACATCAACAAAAGGAGGTCCCAGGGGCTTTACTCCATTCCCATCATTAAGATTGACTCTACTTTGAGGAGGCAGCTCTTCCTCAGTCATTTCTTGAATGCCTTCCAACCTGGGGGGTGGGGGCCGGCTCATTTTCCAACACTATATCTGACAGTGCTTCTCTGCTATTCATAGGGTTTTCAATGGCTAATTGTTTTGGGAGTGGGCTGCTGGGTCCTTCTCCCTAGTCTTGTCTTAGTCTGGAAGCTCATCTGAAACCTGTCCACCATAGGTGGCCCTGCTGGTTTCTGAAATACCAGTGGCATAGCTTTCAGTATCACAGCAATATACAAGCCCTCACAGTACAACAAGCTGACAGACACATGGGAGACATGTAAATTAGTTTTAGTTAAATCATTATTAGGTGTATTCCACAATTTTTCTGTAATAAATCTGGTTTTGAAATAATTCAGGTAAAATCAAATGAAACTAAGCGTTCTCATTAGTTGAGTCATTACTCTTCCTCATTGTTTTTCCAGTTGGATATTTGGTAGGAATCCCCGGGCCTATCTTTAAAACTATCCACCTCTCCTCAAACCTGCCTTTTACTAGTTTTACTTAAAAGTTTCACCACCTACTCACTCGTTGAAACCAGAAATCTAACAATTATCCTTGATTTCTCTTTACTTCACCTCTTTCCTCCTACACCAATTCAGTCTTTTCATCAAGTTCTTTTGGCTTTACCATAGAAAGCTATTTTGATTTTGGCCACATTACTTCAGGTCATCTCACCAAAAAACAATATTATACAACAGTTAAGATCCTGGGCCTTACCAAGGCACCGTGACACATACCTGTAATCCCAGTGAGTTGGGAGGCTGAGGCAGGAGGATTGTGAATTTAAGGTCAGAGACAGCCTGTGCAACTTAGTGAGACCCAGTCTCAGAATAAAAAATAAAAAGAGTTCAGTGCTTTTAATACAGTTTGTATTAAAAGATTTTAAAGTACCCAAACTGTAACTCAGTGTAGTGGATTGTTTTCCGTTACGATGTTAATATTATAAAATGAAATGTATAAAGTGTTGTCAGTTTGATTATTGACAAATATAAAATGTTTGTAAGTAAACTATGGGGTTGATTAAGGAAAATAAAAATAAAAGGGACTAAGGATGCAGCTCAAGGTAGAGCACTTGCTGAGCATGTACAAGGTCCTTGGTTAGTTCCCCCTAGACTGCCCCCCAAGGGCTGGGATTTAGCTCAGTTGGTAGAGCGCTGCGCTGCAGTCTCTGAGGTCCTGAGTTCAATTCCCAGCACCGCAAAAATGGGAGAAGGGCCTGGTAATCCACTCCCAAGGCAATCCCGAAGCACTCAGCCATTGAAAACCCTATGAGGGTCACTATGAGTCAGATACCGACTCGATGGTACCTAACAACAACAAGACTGTCCCCCCACCAAAAAAAAAAGAGCATGGTCCTAACTGTCTACACTTGTATTCTAGCTATGTACCCAGAACCTTAGGCAAACTATGTATACTTTGTTTGTTTCATCAGTAAATGAGGTTAAATGTATCTGCTATATCAGATTATTGTATGGATTAAGTGAATTGATAAATAAAAAATGACTAAATATAAAACACTTGGAATAGTGTCTGAGCCATTTTTAGTCAGTAAATATTAGCTATCGTCTTCATCTCTATTGTTCATCTCCAGCTAGTAGTTGAAGCCTTTATAAAATTTCTGTCCTAGCCGGGTGTGGTGGTACACACCTGTAATCCCAGCAGCTCAGGAGGCAGGAGGATTGCAAGTTCGAGACCAAGGGCAGTCTGCGTAACTTAGTGAGATCCTGTCTCAAAAACTGAAAGAATGGGCTGAGGGTGCAGCTCAATGGTCCAGCA
Organism: Pedetes capensis; assembly: GCA_007922755.1. Classification (NCBI taxonomy): domain Eukaryota; kingdom Metazoa; phylum Chordata; class Mammalia; order Rodentia; family Pedetidae; genus Pedetes; species Pedetes capensis. The sequence goes on along the minus strand of VMDO01002975.1, from coordinate 52,280 downwards.
CTTGCAAAGCATGCAAGTGCGAGCGCGAGGCCCTAGGTTCAACCCCCAGTACTGGGGGAGAAAAAATGTCTCCTATACCATCAATAGCCACTGGTCTTGCTTTTATACACCTCCCTACTTATAGTCTGTTCCCCACAGAGTAGTTACAGAGGTCTTTTTCAAAAAACATTAATGTCATTATACCAAGACCCTATTTATACTTAAAATAAAGTGAGAATTTACACTCAGGATTTATTCTAAGTGTAAGTATTCTAAGAGTTTACTGCGTTTACAAGGCCATAGATGCTCCTTTCCCTGTCTATTTCTGACTTCAGATTGTATCACTCCTTGCAAGGTCACTGGGCTCCAGCCATAGACTAGACTTTCTTTCTATTGAATACACCTGCATTATTCCTAGCTTGGTCTTTTCATTTTTGTTTCCTCTGCTCATTCTTCCTCAAAATCTTCAGTAGGTGACTTCCCTTGGCTCTTCATGCCTGTAGAATAAGATCATTAGGAACTCAAGTTTAACTTATATCATGTTTCTATTCTTAGTGCCTAGACTTGTGCCTGGCATGTAGTATCTGTTCAGTAAATATTTATTGGCTGAATGAATAAAAATGAGTTTTACTGTACCCTTCTCAAACTCATCTGTACACATGGTGGCCACTAAACATACCTCCTTGGTAAACAGTTCAAAAACTAGGGAGTAATACAGGAGAATAAGTCATACAAACTTGGTTTCAAATTCTCACACTGCCATATACTACATGTGAGCTTTGGGAAAAGTCACCTAATTTCTCTTAGCCTAATTTTCTTCATTTATAAGTGAATAACAGTTGTCTTTAAACGTTAGTGTAACGTTGTTGTTGTTGTTGTTGTTGTTGTTGTTGTTGTTGTTGTTGTTGTTGTTAGGTGCTGTGGAGTCGGTATCTGGCTCATAGCGACCCGCAGGGTTTTCAATGGCTGACCAGTTCTGGATTGCCTGGGGAGTGCAGCGCTCTACCAACTGAGCTAAATCCCAGCCCAGTGTAACATTAATGAGGAGTTATTATGAAGCACCTGGTCCTGAAGACTAACACTCCATTAATGTTCATTTTGGTCTTTTATTATGTTGATTGTGGACTTTGGCCGGCCTTAAGCTAACTCCTGTTGTTTGTTGCTGTTAGGTGCCATCAAGTTGGTATCCTACTCATAGTGACCCATAGCGACCCTACATACAACAGGCAAAACACTATTGTCAGTGCTTCTCTGCTGTTCATAGGGTTTTCAATGGCAGATTGATTTTTTGGGAGTGGGTTGCCAGGTCCTTCTCCCAAGCATATAGCACCTGGTGTTCCCAGGCGGTCTCCCTTCCAAATACTAACCAGGCCCGACCCTGCTTAGCTTCTTAGATCTGACAGGATCGGACGCCAAAGGGCTACAGCTGCAAGCTGACTCTCAGGGACCTTTTAAAAAGTCTGCATCATATATATAGTTTGATACTTATTCATTGAGCAGACACACTGTGATCCATGGCCACTCCAAGCATTGTAGCTAAGAAGAAAACTAAAGTGTTTGCTTTTACAGAGCTTTCCTCCTAATGGAGAAAGATGATAAATGTGACAGATGGTTGTAAGTGCTATGAAGAAAACCAAAACTATACAAGGGACAGAAAGTAACGAGGGTAGAGTGTTGTTTTGGTAGTATGCTCATTTAATCAGAGGCTTGAATGAAATAAGAAAGTGAACTATACCAATATCTGGAGGAGAGTTCCAGGCAGAAGATTTGGCATTGCAAAGTGGAGGTTAGAGCAAGTCTGTATGTTCCAAGGAACAGCAAGCAGGACAGTGTAGCTGGGAAGCTGGGGGAATGAGGGAGGGGAGCAGGGGACAATTAAAAGAGGGTCCCTGAAGGCTAGGATTCCCAGTGCTTTGTCTACCTGCCAGTGCTTTTGGATTTTATTGTATCATCAGTAAGTCTGCATTTTGGGGAATAAACCTCCTCATTTGTGGTAGGGTATGTTTACTATTTTAGGACATAGTTTCCTCACATGTAATGGCACAGTAAATTTAAGTGAAATTTTAATGTATTTCTGAAAGTACCTAATCTAATCATCTGATAATTTAACAGGGTTTGCTATATTATGCATTATAGTTGTCTTGGGCCTATTTGGATATCATTAAGGAAAAGCATCATACTAGAAACAGTCTATTTTAAAATCCAAATTATTTTTAAAACAAGATGTGTAAGTTCTGTTTTCTTAATGTTTTCTACCTGTGATAGGAGGCACAGTGACTGTTGGTTTATTTTCTAGTGTCATGGTTTCTAGTGGAGACATTACATTAGAAAAATTTAGAATTGTGATTTAATTGGTGAAATATACTGTATTTTCTCAAATCTAATTGCAGAAAGATTGGATCTGCAGTTGAGACTACACTAGATTCTAATCTACATCTGATTTTGTAGCCCTCTAAAACTGTTGAGAGAGTGTGGATTAGATTAGAGAATATATGGTGTATAGCAACTACAACTGATTCTTAGGATGGATGCAGTATGGAAGTGAAGAAATTGACAAGCAAAAATAAATGTCCTTACTATATTGCTGGCCTTAAACAGTGTAGATCTATAAAAAGACTCCTTGAGAGCTCATTTGGTGGGAATGTTAGTTATTGTTAGGTGTTGTCGAGTCGTGTGTGACTCACAGCAACCCTCATAGGATTTTCAGTGGCTGACTTGGTGGGAATAGTAAATAGAAATGATGCCATATTGGACCATTAGAGAGTAAAGATCATCAGCATTCACTTCTTGAAAACAGAGTGTGTGTTTTAGAAGGTAAATTTTTTTTGGTGGGGCGACAATACTGAGCATGGAACCCAAGCCTCCTTGCATGCAAGGCAAGTTATGGGGCCTAAGTTTTTATTGGAAAAGTCTCTGAATAAGTTCCTAAGCTTCTTTAAATAAAATAATTCATGTATTGACAAACTCAAAAAAGGACAGAATTGGCATAAATTGGAACATTAGTTCCTTAAAAATTTTCAGTTCTGTGGCTCTGTGTCATTGTGTCCAACCATATTTTCTTCTACTTGACTACATAATAGTTTAGATTTAAAAAAAGACTATTACTGAAAATACTTAAAGGGATTTTTTAAACTCCAGTGGCTTGAGTAGTAAGGGAAAACTCACAGAACACAATAGATGTAGATTTGGAATCTATAGTTCCACTTGGATCTATGATAACCTAAAATATTCATTTTCATTTTGAACTATTTTATATTTGACTTGTAAAGTTATTTTCCCTGTTGTTTTGTTTTTCCCAATACAGCATTTTCCTTATGGGCAGTTAAAGTGTGTGGCTAGCAGAGAAAAGCTGGCTTTAAATCTTTTCATATTAAAAACCCCAACTCTTGGTTTAAATGAAATCTTCTGGGAAGCTCCAGTTTGTAGAGTGACTGAAATGATAAATGTTGTTGCAGCAGGAAACCTGAAGTACTGTCCTTTCAGTCCTCCAAGAATACCTAGAGCTCATAAGCCTCTCTGATCTGCTTTCCTCATTTATAAAATGGGAGTGATGATATCTGCCTGTCACAATGTCTGGTTCAATGTCTGTGACTAATGTTCCCTCCCTGTCTCCTTTCATCCTTTCATCCTTTCATGATAACTTCTTCATATCGTGTCTTATGATGTTCGTACATCACAGGTTTTCCTGATGATGGGTCACCTGGTTGGATAGTTTGACTTTTCTGTGACCAGATTTTCACTTGTCATTTGTTCCCATATACTTGGGTAGGCCATCATGGCAATGGGAGCTCGTGGTGGAGGACAGCAGTTACATCACAGCCAACAGAGAGCAGAGAGCAGAGAGAGAGAGAGAGTGCACGAGCGAGAGAGAGGAAGCAGCCAGGGGTAATAAACGACCAAGGACCTGCCATGTTTCCTCCAGCTAGATCCTACTTCCCAGAGTTTCCATAATCTCCTAAATAGCTCCACCAGCTGAGGACCAAGCATTCAAACATATGAGTGTATGGGGGACATTTCATATTTAAACCATAGCATAGACTATTAATATTCCATATTCTGTTGCTTATTGACCCTCATTATAAAGATTGGGTATTACTGCTCCTAACTCAAACTAGTCACTATTATTTGAGTGATTGACTCACCTGTTGACAAGAGGGTTTTCTTTTTATTAACATTTTATATTTCTTAAAGGTAGATCACTTAATGAACTTTGATATCAGGTTTTTATTGAGATTTATCTGTAAATTATTCAGCAGTGAGTAACAATCTTGGAAAGAATATTGTCACGAATTATAAAAACTAAATCTCCCTAGCCAAATTTATGAATTGGAGAATTGCTAGATCCATTCTCCACTTGCCAGGGTAGAATCCCCTGATTTATATGAATAGGGTGATGAAAGATTAAGAAATGGGAATTATCAGTTTCTAATAGAAATATTGATGAGGGTGGCCCTTACCAATATTAGGTGTAAGAAAATTGTTTCCCCTCACGTGATTAAATGGAATATCAAACTTCATGACATCTCATCATATAATTAGATTCCTTACAAGTCTCCTAAGGATCACAGGTAATTTTGCTTCTTTGGAGATGGAAGATGTCATAGTCTGTATTGGTTCAACAAAATTTCTGAGACTAGGTAATTTATAAAGAATAAAAACTTATTTTCTCATGGTTCTGGAGGCTGGAAAGTCAGAGATAAGGCACTGGCAATTGTGTCTCGTGAGAACCTTCTTTGCTGCATCCTCTAAAGGGAAGGAGTGCTGTGGTCTCACATGGCAGAAGAGCAAGCTGGCCTAATGCTTTGGAAAGCCTCTTTTATAAAGGCTCTTAATCTCATTAACAAGGAAGAGCCCTCTGTGGCCTAATCACTTTTTAAAGGCCTTACTTACAGGCCCATATTACCATATTGGCATGACCTGAATTTTGGAGGGGACACACATAAACCATAGCAAATGTGAATAGTTAAATTGTTTGGGATTAAGGGTATTTGCGTGCGTGTGTGTGTGTGTGTGTGTGTGTGTGTGTGTGTGTGTGTTACTAGGGGATTGAACCCAGGATGCTGCATCACTGGGCTGTACCCTTGGCCTATTTCTTATTTTTGAGTCTGGGTCTCACCAAGTTGCACAGACTGCCTCTGGCCTCAAACTGGTGATCCTCCTGATTCTGCCTCCTGAGTTGCTGGAATTACAGATATGTGCCACCATGCCTGACTTTAAAGATGTCTTTTAAAATTGGATGCCCATGTACTACATAATGTGTGAGGAATGGTTTAAAACTAATTTAGAGATTGTATACTAAATATTGTCTAGATCCACTAGATCAAAATTTGTGTTTTAGAAATGTAAGTTTGGGCTGGGGGTTAACTCAGTTGGTAAAGTACCTGCTCTGCGTGCTCTGAGGCCTTCAGTTTGATTCCCAGTACTGCAAAAATCAGAGAAAGACCTGACAGTCCACTTCCCAAACCTGAAAACAATCATCCATTGAAAACCCTATGAATCATGTCAGCATGGCTGTGTCGGGGAGTGTTTTGTTCTGTTGAACACAGGGTCACTATGAGTGGAACCCTACCAACACCTTACAACAACAACACAGTGGTATTCATTCTGTCCCTGGGAATATTAACAGGAGTTATCTGAAGTTGAAGATAAGGGGTTTGTGGTCAAATAAACTTGGAATGTGCTGGTTTAAGCAGAACCAAACTTTCATATGAAGAATTCTCAGAGCCAAGCCTTTAATGCTGAAATATGTTGTTACTCAGATTCATCAGTCATTGGTTTTATTTTGTGTAATCCCCCATTGTCATAAAATACTGTGCAAGTTCCATATCAGATATTACATTTTTTATTAATTGAAAGAAGGAAAAGAATTTCTTTTTTCAGAGGACTTATTCAAAAAGTTAGCACATTTAAGAAATTTTGTATATAAATGACCTTTTTCAGTCCTGTTTTTTCCTTAGATTTTGTAGTAACTAATAGGCAAGTAGGAAGGGTAGAGAAAAAACACATGGGGTAGAAAGTGAGGGTATGGTAGGAGCAACTAATTCAACAGATCAAAAGATTTAAAATTTTCTTTTGTTTTTCCTTTTAAGTGCTTGTAGGATTAAGGTTTTTCAGGATTCATATTAGCTTATATCTGAACAGTTTTTTACAGGGTGGATAAGGTGGATACATTAAAATTAAAGTCTTCTGAAATTGTTCTTTTCTGTTGTTTGGGATATTATAGGATTCATAACTGGAGAGAATAGTACTACAATTGTATTAATATCCAAATTCATTCATATTCACCCCCCATACTTGTAAAGACACGGTCTTACTATGTAGCCCCTATTTGCCTAGAACTCACTGTGCAGCCCAGAGTGGCCTTGAATTTGTGGTGACCCTTTGCTTATGAGAGCTGAGATTACAGGTGTGAGCCACCATGCCCAGCTCAGTCCCATTCTCTGTGATTAAAAGGAGTCCTCTAGAAGGTATTTTGTTTTTGTTGTCATTGCTTTTTTTTTTTCTTTTTTGTGGTATTGGGGTTGAACCCAGGGCCTCGCACTTGTATGTTCTGCAAGTGCTGGACCACTGAGTGGCACCCTCAGCCCTTTTTTTTACCTTTTGAGACAGGGTCTTGCTAAATTATGCAGACTGCCTCTGGTCTCGAACTTGTGATCCTCCTGCCTCAGCCTCCCGAGCTGAGGCGTGCGACCATGCCCAGCTTGTCATTGTTATTTTTGATTCTGGTTATAATTTGAGAGTTTGCTTTCCTTTAATTCCTTTCCTAATTTCCTAAAATTTGAGACTTACATTTTTACTTACTTGTCAATACTGTCTCCATTAATAATTTCTTATTTTTTAGACAATATCTTCTAGTTTTGAAGGTTTGATTCCAGAGAGCTATAACATATGTCAAGCATATACTGTATAATTTTTCAAGTTAAATTTGTAACTACTCATTCAGCACAAACATCTGTTTCAGATGGAGCAGCTATCGGATGAGGAAATTGACCATGGTGCTGAAGAAGACAGTGATAAAGAAGACCAGGACCTGGACAAAATGTTTGGAGCCTGGCTTGGGGAACTGGATAAACTAACTCAGGTTAGAAGTAGTGCTTGAAAAACTAGTTGAGGATTTGAAGTCATCACTGCATGTTAAAAGTTTAATGTGAAGACATAAGGATATATATGCAAGTTAAATTTTAAAATACTGCTAGACTAAAGGGAAAGTGAATCATTAACAAGTAAATGAACAGTAACTCTACAACACAAAAACATCCGTAGTATTCTAATTTTTTAAAAAATATCTGTGACAGAGTCTGTTCATCTAGAGGGTTACTTATTATCTGTGTAAATTTGAAATTGCTAGGAAAAAATCATTTTAAAGACTGAAATTTAAGTCCAAATTTTAGCATATCTCATTCTATAATTTAGTAAATTTGAATACATTTTACAACATAGATAATTTCCTCACATGTAAGTATTTTCTATTTCTTGTTTCCAGAATACTAACAAAATCTCATTCTAACTTGTATTTAAAACAGTGGCAGTGTTTTTTTCATTTTATTTTATTGCATCTTGAGTTTTAAAAACATAATGGCCTCATCATGTAAACTAGGACATGTCTTAGAAAATAAGGGTATAGATTTTACTGTCCTTGTTAACATTATATTCAGTAGATGATAACAGCCATATTTATTAAAATAAACTTAATTTCATAATAGTGAGAGCATTAGAACAAAACTTTTATCCTTAAATCATATCTTTGGGAATGTTTAAGTACAAAATTCCTTAACTAGTAGAAAAGTAAGGTGTAAGGTAGATGGTTAAAGTATTAGCGTATTGGATTGGAGATGTAGCTCAGTGGTAAAGCACTTGCCTAGGTTCAGTCCCTAGCACCACACACACACACACACACAAAACATAATAATTAAAACAATAAAGTCCTATCTTATTTCTGTAGCTTTAGACTATAGTCATGTGTTGTGACTATAATCTGTTAATACTCAACTTTAGGGAGTATGTTTTCAATCCTACTAGGGTTTCAGGTGAATCATTCTCTTCATCTCTAATCTGACGTAACATTATTTTTGTGAAAAAATGTCTTATGTCTATTTTACCTAACCATTTCTGTTTAATTCTTAACTTTTTACAAAACAAAATTTTGGCATATAGCTGATTACTATGCGGTGCAGTTCTATGCTGGGGAGGAAACAAAGGAGAAGAAATAGAAACTATAGTACATGAAGAAAAGTATGCAGGGACCATCTGACCTGTGGGGTGTCCCTGACCAGGTGATATTATTGTCCATACCTGGGACAGGGCCAAAAGGAGAAAAGACAGGTAGATATCAGTGTAGCTACCCTAGATGGAGTAGGAACTCCATGCTGCTCCACTGTAAGTGGCATTCCTCCTGGTTTGGTAGCATGTACTCTCCCCTATATTTTAAATTGCCTGACATAAACATGAAGAATCACTCAACCAAAAAAGATCAGTTGTTAAACAAATGCTGTGACTGTTCTTTTCATCACATAAGCCTACATTAAAGAGAAACAGATTCGAACCCTCGTATAATGTGACTTTCTGTGAACATGGTTTTTTTTTTTTTTTTTACTCTTTAGAGTTTTTCAAGAAGTGTTTGACTTACTTAGTGGCCAAAATCTCAAATTTCTTGTTTGTTTCATTAGTTTAATACAGTGTCACCTGTGTATATATTCCATGTTAAGAGTATTTTCAACTGTATATTAAATCAAGTGTAAGTTTTAAATAGTTGGTGAGTCGACTAACATAGTTGTAAAAATTGTGTGCATTGTGCATTTTTCTGGAAGAATGTTCATAGCTTTTATCAAATGCTAATGAATCCCCCTAAAAGGTTAAAAAGTCACCCTGCTGTATTACCTCTTTGTTGGCCTAAGGAGTATAGAGTACTATTTCCTTTATTGCCCTAGCACCATAGACACAGTAGGTAATTATAATAAATATCCATTCATTTAAGCTGATAAGTAAATTGACTTTTAATATGCCCTCAATCAAATATAAGTTTTTAAAAATTTTTTTTTGTAAATCAGGGATATTTTATTTCACTATAGTTTTGAAACGCCCATCTATAGGCGAAGATTACCAGATGTCATGTAAAGGCTTACAAAAACAAGCACTGTTTGGGAATGGCTATAGTAGTTTTTAGGGACAAACCAATTGAGTGGATGCTAGTACCTCTGCCCCAGCCCAAGGGAAAATGTAGCTTGAAAAACACACAAATTACTTTGCAGAAAATGTTGGGTGCTTTTTATTCTCTCATTTTTCAGAAAGATGGAGGATTAGAACTTAAGTTACTATGGGAAAATTAGGTTTCAGGTTAAGGGAGAATTTTCTGGCTGTTTTGTGAAACTTTAAGGTACTTAAAAAGTTGTGGATCTCCGTCATGTGATAGCTTTGACAATAAGATAGACACGGTTTATATGGATTCATTTTGTCTTGAGAGAAGCTAATAACAAAAATAGTTCTCTAATTTAACTCCATGATTCTACAAATAGAATACCCAGCGTTCTTTTTCAAAATTGAAGCTTATTTGACACATAATTTAGATAAAAATTCTAATATTTACAAATTTATTTAAACAGACACTATACTGAAGTGGTTTTTTCCTCCCTTTTCTGAATTTCTCTGTTATAAACAATTTTTAATTGTAGAAAGGCAAGGGAGGAGGACGATTTAAAAATGTGGTAAGGACTGGAAGTATAGCTCAGTGGTAGAGCATGTGCTTAATGTGCACAAGGCCCTGGGTTCAATCCCAGGACCATAAAAATAAATAAATGTAAAACTTAAACAACAGGTGGGGAAATAACTTACAGGTTACCCTATCCCTCAATGAAGGTATAATTCTACTTCTGTCACAGACATTGTAGCAGAGTTATTGTTTGCCTTCATCTTGATAGAGTTTGAAAAGGACAGGAATACTCCATCATTGTTTAAAGTTGTGATTGCTCTCTGTTAAGGTCTGAAGTCTCACTAATTTTGAGTCCGAGACTGTCCTTTATCTTCAGGGTGCTTCATGCCAAACAATGAGATACTGCTAGACCAAAACTATATCCCTTTGAAGAAAGAGATGATAGACTCTGCATGGTTCTTTGCATTTCATATCTTACCATGTCTATATTCATACACCTAGCTTATTTTATTTATTATTATTATTATTATTATTATTATTATTATTATTATTATTATCTTTTTTTTGGTGCTAGAAATGGAACCCAGGGCTTTGTACATGCTAGGCAAGTGCTCTACCACTGAGCTACAACCCTAGCAACTTATCTTCTAGTGAATATATAAAATGAGGTCAGTCACTAAACTCACTGTGTCTGAAATGATGTTTACCTTGAGCTGTAACAATCTCAAATCTTGGGTGTCCTTAAAGTAAGCATGTATCCAAAAATTGAAATAACTAATGAAAATAATGTGAAAACCAATTATACTTTTCCTTAAGGCTGTCACTTAGCAGAACTTTGGTTTTATTATTCTACAGCCATTGACTTAATAATAAAGCAAACTTTACTCATCATTGTATATAATTGAAACCTGAACTGAATATGACTTGGTAATCTTTCTTTTTTAAAGAGTTTGGATTCTGACAAACCCACGGAACCAGTGAAAAGATCTCCTCTTCGCCAGGAAACAAACATGGCCAATTTTTCTTACCGCTTCTCCATATACAACTTGAATGGTAAGATTTACTTAAGTGTAAAATACTATACTTAGTTATATAATGTAGAAATAATGCAGCTACAATTCCAAATACAAAACTTAATATAAAAAACTATGCATAACAACTGAGTTCTATTTTCCTTGATTTGTACATATTACTAGTTCAGATTATCACAGTAAAAAACAAATGAAATATAACAAATAATTTTCTAATTTATTAATAATCAGTAACATACTCAGGACCACCCCACAGCAAACTTAATTGCACTGTTATTTTCTCTCTTAGATTAGCTCTTAACTGGTATTGCAGGGTCAAAATAGAACCCCCAAGCGGGTGCCAGACATGGGGTACTGTAGCAGTTACCTAAGCGTGGGTATAGGCATCATGGGGTCATATGTAATCCTAAAAGCACGATAACGGTTAAGTCTAATGAAATTACGTGTTAGTAATTTTTTTTTTTTTTTTTTTGGTGTGTGTGTGTTTGTGGTACTGGGGGTTGGACCCATGGCCTCGTGCTTGCATGCTCTACAAGTGCTGGACCACTGAGCTGTACCCTCAGCCCATTTTTTTTACTTTTTTGAGATAGGGTCTCGCTAAGTTACGCAGACTGCCTTTGGTCTCGAATTTGCAATCCTCCTGCCTCTGCCTCCCCAGCCACTGGGATTACAGGCATGCTCCACTGTGCCTGGCTGTGTTAGTAATTTTTAAAATCAGATTTTGTTGTTGTTGTTGCAGCCCTAGGAGTCTGATCCTGAGCTTTTTGCCCATGCTGGGCAAGTATCCTACCACTGCCACACCTCCAGCCTCTTTTTAATTTATTTTTTGAGACAGGGTTTCACTATGTTGCACAGGCTGCCTGTGGCCTCAAACTTGCAATCCTTCTGCCTTAGTTTCTCATTCCCTGGGATTATAGGCATGCATCATAGCACCCAGCTTTCCTGTGGCCTTTATTTAATGTACTCCACCTGGTCAACTTTATAGTGTGTAGAATTGACATTCCAGTCCAATTTTTAAAAAGATTTTACACTTCTCTTTTTATGTATTCAGCTCTTTTGATAATAACATCTCTTCCCCAGCACTGACCATATTAATAGCTTATAGAAACCTGTGGTAAAAGGTTGCATGGGGGACATGGTTAAAATCATGGAACAGTATAAAGATTTTTGCAGTTCGTTCTCTTTGAATTCATAACTATTCTCCTTGATTGCTAGTGATCTTAAAAAATGGACTTATTTGCTTCTAAAAATTATCTTGGAATTTAAAATAAACTATTAAATATTTTATTTGATTTGCTTCAAGTCCAGTGATATGAATTCTTTTGTCCCTTCCCCCAAACAGTTGTTAGATGATGTTGAGTAAGGTCCAACTCATAGCGACCCTCATAAGGTTTTCAATGACTGATTATTTTTGGATTTGTTTTAGGAATGGGCTTCCACGTCCATCTCCCACTTTGCCATACTGGGGATCAAACCTGGGGCCTCAGATTGCGCAGAGCGGCACTCTACCAACTGAGCCAAACCCTAGCCCCATATTTATAATAGAATGTATAAATTATGATTGTATTCTGGATACTGACTTCTTGTCCTTTGCAGAAGCGCTGAATCAAGGAGAGACTGTGGATCTGGATGCCCTGATGGCTGATCTTTGCTCTATAGAGCAGGAACTCAGCAGTATTGGTTCAGGAAATAGTAAACGTCAAATCACAGAGACGAAAGCTACTCAGAAATTACCTGCTAGCCGTCATACGTTGAAACATGGCACCTTGAAAGGATTATCTTCCTCATCAACTAGAATAACCAAACCTTCCCATGCTAATTACTCCTTGGATGATATCACTGCACAATTAGAGCAGGCCTCCTTGAGCATGGATGAGGCTGCTCAGCAGTCTGTACTGGAGGACACTAAGCCATCAGTAACCAATCAGCACAGGAGAACCGCATCTGCGGGCACTGTGAGTGATGCTGAAGGGCGCTCTGTTAGTAACTCCTCTCGGTCTAGCATCACGTCTGCAGCCTCCAGCATGGACTCTTTGGATATTGATAAAGTGACACGCCCTCAAGAACTGGATTTGACACACCAGGGGCAGCCAATTACTGAGGTAAATAGAGGGAATTTTTCCCCCTGGTGTTTTAATATTACATTAAGGAGAAAATGATTTTTTAAATGTATTTCATTAGTTTTCTTAGTTATGCATTTAAAATTTGTCAGAATACTTCTCAGCTAAGTTTTAAAATGGGACTATGGAAGGAATAATGGGAGAAGGGCCTGGCAATCCACTCCCAAGGCAATCCCGAAGCACTCAGCCATTGAAAACCCTATGCGGGTCACTATGAGTCGGATACTGACTCGACGGCACCTAACAACCACAACAACAATAGAAGGAATATATTGCCAAATACAGCAACATCACAAAGATGATTTAATAGAGATTTAGTTTCTTTTTTTTTATTCTTTTGACTTTTTGGAAGTCCTTGAATTCATATCTGTTATTTCACATGACTAAAAAAGTTGAAATGTGATTTTCAAGCCACTCCTAGTTACTGAGCTGATAATAACAGCTATTTATTTACATTTTAAAATTAATTAACTTTATTTTTTTGTCAGTACTTGGGGTTGAACCCAGGGCCTTGCACATACTTTGCAAATGCTCTTACACTGGGCTGCACCCCCAGCTCATTTTTTTAATTAATTAATTTTTTTTTTTGTTTTGGGACAGGATCTCTTTAAGTTATACAGGCTGCCTCTGGCCTTGAACCCATGATCCTCAGCTCCCATAATCACTGGGATTATAGGCATGTGCCATTGTGCTTGGCTCAATAATTGCTTTTTAATGTGTTTTAAATTGGGAATATAAGGAAACCACTTATCCCTGTTATCATCCTCTAAGAATCTAGTTTTCAGGATTTACTTCATTTTATTATCAAACAATCAATGTAGTGTAGTAGAAAGAGCTATTGGGCTAAGAAAACATGGTTCTGAGTTATTTCTTTGCCACTCTACCTCTGAACATTAGTTTCTCATAAGAAAAATGGAATTAGTAATGCTTAGTGTACCTTCCTCATGGGGTGTTTCAGAGAATCAAAATGATATGTGAACAGATTTTTAGAAGATGAAGTTTTTCTGAGAGTGATGGAGTAAAAGTAGGGAATGGATTTGTCATAATAACTTTAGCAAAAGCTGAGTTTGGTGAAACAGATTCTTTATTGATCTCTTTTCCTCAAGAAGATAGCAATTTTGTTGTTGTAGGATGGCAGCACGAAAGAAGGAAATGAGGGAAAATAAAGGCAGCCTTTCTAATGGGCTTATATTTACATACCCTAATACAGAGTAAAAGAATCTTCCTACACATAACACTAAAGTAAAATCTTGTAAAAATTGTTTAATTGCAGGTAAATTTTAAACTTATACTATTATTTGGCATTTTTTTCCTCCCCAGTCAATTTAATTCTTTAGATTAACTTACATTAATCAGTAACTGTTGGTATTAACCCATGTGCCTAGCTTCGTTCTAGGTACTATGGAGCACAAAACATACCATGAATCATATGGCAGTTTAGAGATCAACTTGAGTTTTATTGCAAAGAAAGTTAACAAATTAAATCAATCTACAGAGTAAACTTTTATTTATTTAAAACAAATCTTGTCTAAATGGTGTACATTCTATAGAGAACTTGAAAACTAGTTTTTACTTTATGAAGAAACATGGTTTCTGCTTTGTGATACCTGAGAATTATATTTAGCACCATCTACTTAATGTGTCATTTTTTGTCTTTTAGATATACCACTGAGATTTGAGCAGTATTTTATTAGAGATGTGTTTTGCTTGTCACTCTTTGTCTTATGTATTGATACACCTTCCTTCCTATCAAATCATTTTGATAATTTTGAGTCAAGTTGCATAAGGATAAGTTATAAACTAATTGTTAAGGATATTCTAATATGTGTGTGTCTGTCTATCTTTAAAATACATTTATAAAAGTTCAGATAATATAAGGGCAAAAAAGTGAAACGTCTCTCTCACAAGCACACTTCAAGTGGTATCTAATGATATCCATGGTTAAGGAAACCAGTATACAATAGTGTAATGTTTTTAATATAAGTTTTGATGAGTAAACCAGAAAAAAAGCAGGGAAAAGGTTTAAAGTCATTTCTAGCCTGTTCTTTTACCTTGCCCAGTGGGATAGAAAAGGTTTAATAAGCCTAGAACTTGCTTCAGTATTTTTTTTTCTAGGCCTACTCTATTCTTATTCAAGTGGAATAAACTGAGATGTGTTCATTAAATCCCAACCCATGCATCAAATTGCCCTTAAAATCAAATACAGTTTCAACACTTCAATTAGTTTTTCAAGCCTGGAATTAAATAGTTTTGTAAGTGTTATTTAAAAAGTCAAATAGTTTTGTGCAGCTTCTTACAAAAAACTTCCTTCCATAAACGCATCATATTTTGTTCCCACTGGTAAGCACTTTTTACTCTTTTAGCTGGTTTTTAGAGTATTTACCTCTGTATCATTAAATCCATATTTATAATCACTGTTTCCTGATTCTTTTTTTTTCTCCATTCTATGTTTTATCTACTAACTTCTCATTCTGGAAGATGAGAATGTCTTTACACAGCTCCCTTCCCTTCTCCCCTCCTGTCCCTCCAGCCTCCATAAATGTTTATAAGTGTTTATGTTAGAGTGACTATATATCTGGAGTTTGCTGCTAACCTCTGTATACTTTTCTTTCCTTTCTGGGATATTTCATAATCTTTGGATTTAAAAAAATACTTAATTTTCTTTACGTTTATCATTATTTCAGCTCTGAACTTTCTCATAGTTGATTCAATCTCTTTTTTGGCTTAAAATCAAGTATTCTGTTAATTTCATCACTTAAAATTGTTTTGTTTTCTTATAGCCTTTACTTTAGGCATATTACTTTACTAAGTCTTTTCTCTCAGACTAGTGATCTACAGAGAAGTGATCTACAGGCATTTACTCTAGCCTTTACTTTAGGCATATTAGTTTACTAAGTCTTTTCTCTCAGACTAGTGATCTACAGAGAAGATTCTTCTAGTCACATGCATGGAGGGCATATGCCTGTCTGCCAGTGTTTTAGGTAGCCCATTTTGGAAAAAAAGCTTTCAGACATAGGGGTAGCTGTCCTCAGTGCTCATTATGTGAATGTTATCTGATCCTTTCAGGTCAGGGTTTCTCAACTATCAACACTGTTGACATTTCTGTTGTGAGGGGCTGCCCTATGCATTGTAGAATATTTAGCAACATCCCTGGCCAGCAGCACATATGCCCTCTCCAGCTATGACAACTAAACTGTCTCCAGATCACTACATACTCCCTGTAGGACAAGATCACCACATTTGAGAACCACTTCTCTAGGTAGGTAGAAGGTTAATAGCCTCTAGGTAGGTATAAGGTTAATAGCAGGTCTGAGTCCTCTTTTCATAACCTGACTTCCTGGTGTGTGGTGTAACTCTTGTAAATGAGCATGAACATGTCTCTGAGGGGCCCTGGAATTTACCATAATTGGCTGCTACAAGATAGTACTGGTTCCTATGGAGTATGAAGTTTCTCTGAGCCATGGTGGTTTCTGTTCTTACCCACAGTCTCTTTCTCTTACAATGAGCTGTCACTTAAAGGTCCAAAAATGGGCCATTGTGAATAGTATGGGCTACCTGTGAAGGTGGCTGGTCTGATGCTTGCCTGCTAGTATGCTGTCTTTGTCTTTCTGCAGAAGTGAGTGAACCTCATCCCCAGCAATGGTCTATTGAGTTTTATGAGTGAATATCAATCTGAATCTGAGCCCACTGCCAATCAGTGAGTACAGGAGGGACCTTGAGGATTAACTGTTTTCTTAAATATGGTTTCTACCAACTCCTTTTGTAAATAGGGTTTCTACCAGTCCTACTGTTTTTAGTCCCACTGTCATTTCTGCTGCTACTTTTGGGGAATTTGGAGGTTATATGATATAAATTGAGACGCTGGAGACCTGGGTATGGTGTTACAAGCCTGTAGTCCCAGCCCTTGGGAGGCAGGAGGATCTCTGTGAGTTCAGGGAGAGCCTGGGCCACATAGTGAGACCCTGTTTCTCTCTCTCTCTCTCTCTTTCACACACACACACACACACACACACACACACACACACACACGAAATAATAATAATGAAATAATAAATTAATAAATTGGGAAGCTGTTCTGCTTTCCTCCAGTGCTATGCCATCTCTCAATTTTTCTTAGGCCTGCTAAGTTGGTTACCATTCAGCTATATGCTTTGTGTCTTCCAGAATTTATCATTGTCTTGTAAATTTGTCATATAAAAACACCATTTATTTTTGTTTGAGTGAGAATTTGCGAAGATAGTGGAACCACCTCATTAGCCATTCCTTCTCAGTTTTACATGTACAACCTCTTACTTTGGAGTGCCCTAAAGCACAGTTCTCAGACTACCTTTGATCTATATCCATTCCTTTTGATGGCGTCCAGATGCACTGACAACTCCAAAATGCAATACCTTATTTTATCTATTTAAGATACACTTTCTCCGCGCCACCCCCCAACCCCACCCCACCCCACCCTCGCCAATTTAAAAAAACATAAAGCTTCATTGCTATAAAGCAGTGGTTCCTAGCTGGAGGCTGAATATCCCCAGAGGATATTCAACATTTTTGGTTGTCCATGATGGGAGGATACTACTGGCATCTAGTGGGGAGAAGCCAGAAATGCCGCTAATCATCCTACAGTGACAGCTCACACACACACAAAAGAATTATCTGGTCCTAAATTGTGCTAAGGTAATGAAATCATATTCTGAAATCAGGTGGCATCTGTCAGTCGCTCTCAGCAATGTGGCAGTTATAGTATGTTGTGTGAAGCTTTCTGTTGACAGCTTGTGATAAAGATCAAGAAAGATGCAAGGAAATACAGATATCTTTAGCCAGCATTTCTCCTCTGAACTCCAGGTGCATGCATCCCATTTCTGATCTGTTTAATGGATAGCTGCTGTACAACTGAAGCTCCAACCTTTTTCCTTAAACTTGCTTCTCTCACATCTTCTCCATCTCAGTTAATGGCTATTCCATCCTTCCAGTTCATTAAGCACAGGCCTTGGAGTCTTTATGTACTTTTTCTTCCCACCTCTGTTCTGATCTAGCAGCAAATTCTGTTGGTTTAACTTTCAAAATATATCTAGAATCTGATCACTTCTTACTACCTTCATTACTACCAAGCCAATACCATCTTGATCTAGATTTTTGCAATAGCCTCTCAACTGGTCTTCCTTTGTTCACCTTCCTTTTATCAGTCTATCACCAACACTGTAGCCAGAGTGATCCCATTAAAAGGTAAGCCAGATCATCTGTTTTCATACCCAAAGGCTTTGTATCTTGCTCTTAGTAAAGCCAAAATTCCTGCAGTGGCCTGCAGAGCCTTACCTGATCAGTTTTCTCTGATCTTCTAACCTTGTTTTTCTTTCCTCCTTCCCTTACTTTACATAGTGTACTGTCTTCTGCTTATTCTTTGCCAACAATCCAAGCCTTTGTGTTTGTTCCTCTGCCTGGATGCCCTTCCCCAGTTATCTTCATGACATACCCTTTACTACCTTCAGGGATTTGCTCAGATGCCACTCTCTCAGTAAGGCCTTTGATCATGGCATTTAAAAATCAAGCCCCCCTAAAGGCCTTGTGATTACATTTTATTTCTCTTCTTTGTTTTATTTTTTCCTATAATGCTTAGCACCATTTAACATATATATATATATCCTTTTTATTTTGTTCGTCTGTCTCTTCCCAGGTAAATAAAACTTCATGAAAGATTTTTCAGTTTTGCTTCCTAGTGTATCCTTAATACCTAGAATAGTATTTGACTCATAAGAAGCACTCAAATGTTTGAATAAACAAATATATGTGTGTGTTCAGTCCTGTCTTTAGAAGTCTGCACTCTAAAATTGACAGCAGTTGTTTTCTTTCTAGATGGCGAGCTGAGCGCTACAAGTAACATGAGAAAACCTCTTAATAGTGAAGTCTTTTTTCACAACTAGGTTCTTTAAAGGCAGTAACTACACCTGTTTCAGAGAAACCCAGGATAGAATACGTAATTTTGCTAAAACTTAGTGATACAAATAGCAGTTAGAAGAATCAACTGAGGATTGATTATGTACTCTTTCACCTTGGGAACATGTGTAGTCGTATTGCCCATCCAAAAGTAATGCTGTGCCTCCTCTTACTGCTCCTTCCTCTCTGAAAGCCACCAAGGGTAGGCACAGTACAGTTCCACATCAGAAAGAATATGTCTTTTTTCCTTCCCTTTCTCTTTCTTGGATTTTTGCAAAATATTGTATTTCCAAGTACTTCACATACGCTCATTTAAACCTCATACTCCTTCTTTTGTTGGTGCATTATTCCATCCAAGCCAAGACTGAAAAGATTAAATAGGTCAAATAAATGAGAAGTCTGTATTTGAATTCCAAAGCCACAACATCCGCATCCTGATATTCATTAAAATCTTAAAGCACAATTGGTTGTTAAGAATGATTATTTCCTGAATGTTAAAGAATATTTTAGCAGAAACATTTTCTCATGGATATACATAAAAATGAATTATAGAATAATTTCAATTATTGTTCTTTTGAAGTCCCTTGGCAATAATGATTGCTTGATAGGTTTTAACAGTTAGAATCATTGTAAGTCAAGAATAATTTTAAGAGCTGGGAGTGGTGGCGCATGCCTGTAATCCTAGCAGCTCGGGAGGCGGAGGTAGGAGGATCACAAGTTCGAGACCAGAGGCAGTCTGTATAACTTAACAAGACCTTGTCTCAAAAAAAGTAAACAAAAAAAAAAAAAAAAGAAAGAAAAAGAAAATGGGCTGAGGGTACAGCTCAGTGGTCGAGCACTTGAAGAGCATGCAAGCTCGAGGCCCTGGGTTCAGCCCCCAGTACCACACACACAAAAAAAGAATAATTTTAATAAAACTCCTTATTTGTCAGCCAATGCGAAATTTATATTGTGGCTAATTTACTCATTGTGGGACTTTTATTCATGGTAACTAATAAAATACTACTTTGCAATAGACATCAGTTTGTAAATTTAAGTGATTAATGCATGTTATAAATTTCTTATGAAATAGGGCTTATAGAGTAAAAGGTAATGCTAAGGTGGACCTTTATATACTTTTTGAGTAGGATTTAACCTTTAATGATTCTTCTGAATTTGGGATTTTATATATATGAAAATATATTTTTAAAATGAAAATACATTTTAGAGATATTACTATAGTTTACAGCACCTACAAATGGTTTTACTGATTCTTATGAAAACTTATTTCATTACCTCATGCTGGAAAAAGATTGCCTAGTGTCTGAGCTATTAAGATTTGCAAAATTTATAACTGCTTTCCTCATGAGTAAAGGGTTTTTAATGAAACATTTAACAGCCATTCTGTTAAGACTTACAATGTGCCAGGCCGCGTATCAGCTTCAGTGCAGTTCCCTTGCATCCTTCAACCTCTAGACCTGTTTCAGATCTTTGTTGTGTAGAAATTTTGAGGCACTGGGAAGAAAATAGCAGTTATGTTTTGTAGCATGTGAGGTGTGATCCCTCTGGCAGCAAAGTCCCAGATTATTAGCAAGCATAACCTTTTGCTGCTGTAAAATATTAATGGGAAGGTAGGAGCACAGGACTTTCTATAAAAATTTGAGTCACTTTCTATAAAAATTTGAGTCCTACATAACTGAATGATGGGAGGTATTGAGTTCTCACTAATTGCAGCTGCCTTTCTTATAAAATTCTAATGTTTTTATTTCCCTGAAGTTTGTTCATCCATACCAACTTGGTGTTTAATCCCAGATAATGGGAGCCCTTGTGAGGTTTAGTAGGAGAAGGAATAGCAATCAGATGAGAAAAGAGGTTGATTGGGTGGAAACCTGGGAACAGTCTAATTCACATAAACATTTTTCAAACACCCTTCCCTAGTCAGCACTGCCATTTGTTGCCTTGATTTGTATTGTCTGTTTCTTGGCAATCTGTGTAATGTTTCTTCTCTATAGAAGTAAAAACGTCCTTATTTGGCTTTAACTTTGTTTTGTTTTGAGTTTGTAGAGCACTGATAAGGACATGTTGTTTTTGAAAACAAGAATAAAAAATATATTAAATCTGCTTTTAAAGTTAATAGGGGCTATAAAATGTAAAAGAAATGGTTTTTAAAGCATTGAAACATTTACTGGTTATATACTGACCAGTAAAAAGAGAGGAATAGAAAGAAAAGGGGGAAAGTAGAAAATAAAAGCTGGTATAGTGAGTGGTTATTTTATTTTAGGCATTATGCTTTACATGTCTTTATATACTAACTCTGCACAACACCTTGCAGAATAGGTACCACTACTTCTGTTTTACAGTGGAAGGAACTGAGGCAGAGGAGGACTATATAACCCAGTGTAGTTGTAGAGTGCACACAACCTTACCCTGCTGTCCCATGGCAAAATTGAAGGGGAATCAACACAGAGTAGATTGGTCAGTGCTCACAGGCCCAGACCCAGAAATGAACTACCTGAACAGGAGGGAAAAGACAGATATTTATGCAGTAACATCCCCATCTTGTGGTGTTTTGGTATATTTTTGAATATTTTAGGTTAAAATTTAAGAACTCTAAATAAATTAAGCTTAAATAAAATTCAGATGAGGGCCGACAGTTTCCCATTTTTAGAATAATATAATGCTATTATTTAATTTTTATAGCAACTTTTGAAGCTAAATGCAGTTTTACCCTCATTTTACACAAGGAAAACAAATTGAACAATCCAGAATCACATTGCTAATAAATTCCTGGGCTGGGGTTTAGACCAGGGACTTGAACCCCTGGGTCTGCATCTTCACCATCATGCTGTGCTTATGCGATGTTGTAGTTGTAAAAAAATACATACGTCAGTAAAAGGTGAAAAAACCAGTGCATAAACCTCCACTTCCTTTTTCTAGTTGTAATCTAAGTGTTACCTATTATGAGGCAGTGTTTTATTTGTAACCACTCCTTTAGACAAAGCCATTTCTAAATAATGGTTTGGCTCCTATGTTTTCCAGTACATGCCCTCATGTTCCCTCCCCAAAGGTTCTGGCTTATTGATAGTACTTCATTTTAACAGTTACAAACTCAGTTCAAGAAAGTAGCCACCTAGAGCCGGGCACTGTGGCGCACGCCTATAATCCCAGCAGCTCAGGAGGCGGAGGCAGGTGGATTGCAAGTTCGAGACCAGAGGCAGTCTGCTTAATTTAGCGAGACCCTGTCTCAATAAGTAAAAAAATGGCCTGGGGGTGCAGCTCAGCGGTCCAGCACTTGCAGAGCATGCAAGCTCGAGGCCCTGGGTTCAACCCCTGTACTGAAAAAAAAAGAAAGAAAGAAAGTAGCCACCTATTAACTTACCTTGCAGAGATTTATGGAGAGTTTTTGGAAGATTCATTGAGAATTTGATAACTTTATAACAAAGGAAGGGTTTTGGAACTGAGAAAGTTCAGAGCAAAATTTATGTGGAGAACTGCCCCTTTAAATTCATTTTTTCATTGGGGAGGAGGGTCATAGAGAGTAAGGGGGGAGTTAATGTGAGCAATGTACAATGAAATGCATGTATGGAAATGTCATAATGAGAACCATAAAGTTGTACATTAAAAATTACTAATAGAAAAAAAGAAAAACTTGGGGAAAAAACCTTTTTCCTACATGTTTTAAGCACAGCTTTGAGACCTATAATAGAGTGGGTAAAGATTAGATTTGGGATAGATAAGTTTTTGATAGGAAAATATTTTAAGTATTTTGTGGAAATGGAACCTAATTAACACGAACCTACATTCTTTAATCTTTTTCGTCTTCGCTAATGTGACAACATAAATCTATTTATATGTATACTATTTTGTATTATTTTGACACTTTGCAAACATTCATTTTCTAATAAGTGTTTGTTGGAATTTATATAACTATATTCCATTACACTGTTTAATGTGGTACACAGGCAGCCAGTCATCTCTTGTTGAATAATTTAGACTTTGATTTTTTAAAAATTTAATCAATAAGCTTTTGGGAATATACAGTAGGAACTTGTGCAAGACTGAGTCTAGAGAGAACAGATTTTTTCAAAAACTGTTTGAAATAATGTTAAACTTACAAAAACTTCAAAGTACAAAGAACTCATGAAATCCATTAACCCAATTCACTTATTTTTAAACATTTTACTACATT
Source organism: Pedetes capensis (assembly GCA_007922755.1). Lineage (NCBI taxonomy): Eukaryota > Metazoa > Chordata > Mammalia > Rodentia > Pedetidae > Pedetes > Pedetes capensis. The sequence goes on along the minus strand of VMDO01002975.1, from coordinate 29,408 downwards.
TACTTTATCATTCTCTTTATGTATACATTTTTCCCTGAACCATTTAAAAGTTGGTTGCATTTGTCATGCCCCTTTAGTCCTTAATACTTCAGTTTCTTTTTCCAAATAACAAGGATACTAGCAATATAGATTTGATAGACATCCTATTGAGCTAGTAATTGAACAGTGCTATAGAACATATTTAATGAGAAAATATATAGAAGGAAAGGTAAACACTGTCTTGATCTGGCCAAAGCATGTGGCATGAAGGCCAAGCAGAAATAGTTATTTATACATTCCATGAATATTTGAGAGCCTAGGCATTGTGGTAGGCTGTAAGGGATAAAACTGTCATCATAATACAGTGTTTTTATGAAATTTTAATGTAGTGTGGGGGTGATATAGAATAGACAACCAAACAATTGTAGTGCATTATGGCAAACACTATGATAGGAAAGACACAAAACCTTTTTGGATAAAAAGTCATTGATGACTTTGAGACTAAATTACAAAATGTACAACTTAAAAGATGAAGGCTTTAGGGAAAAAGATTGCAAGGATTTAAGAGATTAATGTGTATCTAGCCAGATAGTGTGAATCCAAGCAATTTGGCAGTGCAGAGGAGAAAAGAGTAGTTCTACAAGAGGAAAGTACCCAGAAGAATTGAACAATTTTCCATTCCCCTACCCCAGAGGGCTGGATTGGTTCAGTATCAGACTGAGCCACAGGAGGAATGAGTGGGACTGGGACATGCCTTGTTTTGGAGGGGAAAGGCTACTTATTCATATAGAACTGGAGGGAGGGATGAAAAAGAACATGGTTTTAGTTACAGGATACACTTTAGTGATAAAGATCTTCATGATGATGGGATTTTCTTAGTAATGGAGGGAAGTGAGTTTATGTGAAGAGAGAGAGGGAGCAACTAGAAGCTTGAAGAATACAGAGACTTAGGACAGGCTTTGAAGACATGATTAATCAGAGTGAGGGGAGATTCAGGGTATTGCCAAACTCTTCAAGGACAAGTGAAAGTTCATTAGTGTAAGCTGGTCCTGGGCTCGATATTTCTGGGTAGTTCTTTCATAGAGCTGTACTTTCCAGAAGTACGGTGAGATTATTCTTAAATTATCAAAGGTTAGGATCTTCTGGTTCTTAGCTTTCTAATTGTTATATAAAAGAATGAAAGGTAATTGCATGCAACTTTTCATTACTGTTTCGTTTCATTTCAGTGATCTTTTTCTCTTCTTGCATGATAAAAAGACCTGCTCTTTTCACCTCCGTTACCTATCATTTTCTTACTTCCTCCATTTTCACAGCATGCTCTTTCTCTGAGATGTCCCAGCAAGCAGGCCAAGCGTCATATTGACTTCACAGAAGAACAGGCTGAGCTGACACCTGTAAGTCCTGGAACTGTTTATCAATGAAAAGGAATGCAGTTTGATAGAACTCCAAATAATGAAACCTTTTCATATAACCTCAATTTTTCAAATAAAAATCAAACCAAACTTTATATGAGAAAACCAAATAAGTACACAACTTTATCATATGGTGCCACTGAATGTTAATTCTCCATACATTATATAGATGGTAGCATATCTGATATAGAGAAATTTTGTATTGGTACCTGAAACTGTGGTTTTTATTCTGAAGCTAAGGGCTTTTTTATCAGTTTCTTAAGATTTAACTGTTCTTTAGGGTGGGGTTATCAAGTGGAATGAATCTAATACAAAGATGCTTAACTGAAAAATCTAGTTTCTTCAAAAAATGTATTCTCTGGTCAGTGGTTAACAAATCTGGATGCCTCAAGAATTGCATTATTCCACATGATGGCCACTAGCTAGCCACATGTGGCTCTTAAATACTTAAAATGTAGTTAATCCAAATTAAGATGTGCTGCAAGGATAAAATACACACTATAATTCAAAGGTTTAGTATGGAAAAAAAGAACTTCATTAAAAGCTTTTGTATTGTAAGTTAAAGTGATATTTTGGATATCTTTGGCTAAATAAAATACAAATATGTTTCTTTTTATACCTTTTTAAATAATTGTGGCTACTAGAACATTTTAAATTAAATTCTTGGCTTGTATCATATTTCCTGTGGACCATGCTGCTTCAGAGTCATTTGTGAAGGATGGGGGAAAAACCCCTAAATCCCTGAACCTTACCTGCCTAAGTTAGATTTCCTCTAATCCTCTTTTCCTCTCTTCCTGTCTTTAAAAATATTAGAAATGCTGGTAGTAACCCCCAAAATTGATTTCTCTTTCCACTGATAGCCTATGTCCTGCTGAGTGAAAAGTACTTCCCAGCCTCACCTTCAGCCCCTCCTCCAACACTTTTAAGCATCAGCCACATTTGCCACAGTACTCACATTGTCCTGTTTCTTCTGCCCAAGCAGTTGTTGATCCTTTATTCCCAACACCCCCTCTTTATAACAAATAATTTATAGCACCCTCTTAGTTATTCCGAATGAAATTCATAGTTAATATAATCTGCCTACATACCTACTTTTCCAAATGAATGTAAGACCCTAATATGAAGGAGAAACAACCAAAAAAAAAATTTATAATGAAAATATTTTTCAGTATGTAAATGTTTGACCATTTATTAAAAGACATATTAAAATTAAAAGACTATTAAAAGACAGAAGAAAATAGAAAGTAGTCAAAATCTACTCTGACTTATAATCAAGAACTTTAGATTTAAATGAGAAGATCAAAGCTTTGGTTTTTGCTTTTGTTTTAAACAAGAATGGGAAAAAGAGCAGAAATATGAGTGGCTCTCAGAACTAAAATGTATTATAATAATAACAGATGGGACATATTTGTGTATGATAAGCAATAAAGGGAAGTAACCCTACCTGAAGTAGGGATAATGTGCTAAGACGATTTATAGTCAAAGTAGAGACCAGGAAAGTATAAAATTCATACAAGTGAGATTAGTCTTGTTCATTTGTTCTTGAGACAGAGTTTCACTGTGTATCCCAAGGGTGTGGCCTTCAGCTTGCAATCATGCTGCCTCAGCCACCCCAGTACCGGATTACAGGCATCCATCCCATCTGGGCTTTTGAGATGACACTTATTTGTAATAATAGTGATAAAATCATTCCCAGCATTGTATGAAGCAGGTATAAAATGATTTTGATATTTTATTTTTACAACATACATATCTCATTGTGCTATAAATATTATAAATAAGACAAAGTATTATGAAATTTTTTAAACAGCTGAGCTTACTAATGAAGCTCAGTGAAATTCTTGCACTTCATATTTTCACTGATATATTATTATTTAGTTCTTATTATATTTAAAGGAATTTCAGATCTCTCATTTACTTGTATGTGCCAATGCACACTGCTACTGCCTGTTGTGATATTGGCAACTCTTTAAGCTAGGTTTCCATTAGCAAATGATTTTTCAACATGAGCAACTTTTCCTAAATTTTGAACTAAAGAAATCAGAGTTCTCTCAATCTACTTTATAGGATGAAAGAATTCCCTAGAAATTCATTGAAAATTAAAATTATTAAAAATTACTTTGGTTTTTTGTTGGTGGTAATGCTATTTGTGATGGTTTTATTTTGTTTTGTTTTACAGTACTAGAGGGCTGAACCCAGGGCCTCTCATATAGTTTGCAAGCACTCTACCACTGAGCTGTACCTCTAGCCCCTTTTTATTTTTTATCTGTAGACGAAGTCTCACTAAATTATGCGGCTTGCCTCTGGCCTTTAACTTGGGCTCCTCCTGCCTCAGCATCTTGAGTCACTAGGATTATAGGTATGTACCATCATACCTGGCTTATTTTGTGTTTATATGTGAAATAGAGTTAGTTAGGTTCTAAGCTCAGATTGTTATCAACAGGATTTCTCATCTGATTTTCCATGTAAGTGGGGATGGGATGTAGACCTCTGTTATTTGAAATTGGCCTCTACTTGTAGGGCATCTAGCGTTTCTGACTTCTCTCTTAATAAATACTAGTAACTTTTCCTATCTTCTTCATTGTGAAAGCCCAAAATGTCCTTACCACGTTCTGAAATGCCTACTTGGAGATAATGTTACCCTTTTTGAAAACCACTGTTCTCAAATAGATCTTTATTTGCTGTCTTTACACCTCTCCCGCTACCAGACCCTTCACAGTCTCTTACAAATCCTCTAGGACCTTAAACTTTTTCAGGAATACATTACTAGGCCCCTAATTTTGGCATAGGTTCTCACCCGCTTGCTTCCATGCCCCCTAACATGCTGTGTTGTAGTTGCCAGTGGGTGTGTGTGTCTTCCTAGAAAGAAAGCAAGGGAGGTGAAAACAAGAACGGAGGAGCTTTTGCATCTCACCTGCCTGGTATGACTCTAGGTTTAAAGTTGGAACCTAAAAAATAGTTGGATAAATGAAAAGAAAATGGAAAACAGAAGAGAAAAAGAAAACAAATTAGTTTCAACTTTTATAGTGGTATTTATAGTGATGACTAGAAGAAAAAAGAAAGCTCTATTTATACAAACCTATGTACATTTTTGTTAACTGTCAACATGAGCCAAGGCTGAGGGCTGATTAGATGATATGTCAAACCACTATCTTCCTGTTCTCAGTCCGTCAGCTTCACGTCACTATTCTCATTCCTCTTGCATCCTTTTCCAGTGACCAATCCCATTTGCCCTTCTTTCCGAAAAGCAAGGAATTCTAGGAGCAATGTGTAACAGACTAGTACCACTGGTGGAAGATAGGCAAAGATGACATTTATTGAAGGGAGGATTTATTGCTGCCTCCGGTTCTAGGTATCCAATTCTTTGTGCTACAGACACCTGTAATTTAGATAGAAGGAACATGAACCTGGCCCTCTCCCTGTAGTGACCAAGCAGTGAATAATTAAGCACTGAATAGCAGTTGTTGTTTTTAGGTGCTGCCAAGTTGGGTCCAAATCATAATGACCCTCATAGAGTTTTCAATGGCTGATTATTTGGGGATTGTTTAGGGAGTTGTCAGGTCTTTCTCTCATTTTTTACGATGCTGGGGACCAAACTCAGGGCTTCAGAGAATGCAGAGCAGCACTCTACCAAGTGAGCTAAACCCCAGCCCCAAACACTCCCCAACACTGTATACCATGCCTGGCACTATTGTCAGTGCTTCTCTACTATTCATAGGTTTTTCAATGGTGGGTTGTTTTGGAACTGGGTTGCCAGGTCCTTTTCCCTAGCCTACAGTACCTGCTATTCCCAGGCGGTCTCCCATCCAAGGACAAACTAGACTGATCTTGCTTAGCTTCCGAGATCAGGTGGGATTGGATGCCAGGGTGCTATGGTTGCAAACCTGAATACCAGTGAACCACTCTTTCCAAGGATAGCATAATTTATGTTCATGTTTAGCTATTTGTTCTACCTTTCCCCTCCATCCCCCTCTTTTCAGTCGTGTGGAGGTTGAACCCAGAGCCTCATGTGTTCTAGGCAAGTCCTGTGTCACTAAGCCACACCTGCGAGCCTACTTTTTATTTAATCTTAATTTGAGACAGGGTCTCGAAGTTACTCAGGCTTCCTCTGGCCTTAACCTTGTGATCCTCCTCCCTCCACTTTCTGAGTTGCTGGGAATATAGGCATGCACCGCAGCACCGTATAGTTTCATTTTTTTAGATGTGGGCAGGATGATTGCCCTCCTTTATCTTAAGCTGTTAAAATATTTTAATATTTCAAAATGGATATCCTTTTCTAAGTCTTCAAACAAATTTCATTAAATATTGCCTCTTACTGATCAAATTATAAATTTGTTAGGGACTCAAAGTCTTGAGGTGATATGAATTTGAGGATTTGATTAAGTATATCTTGTAATTTTTTTAAGCTTAAATTTGAATTTAATGGCTGGAATCACAATTTACCAAATGATAGTTTGTTTTGATGGCCTGAGGCAGATTTTAATTTTTTAAATTTGAAATGCAATTATCTAAATCTCAAATGTTCTTCCTTGAGGATCTTATTTCTGAAAAAGTAACTTTTTAAGAAAAAGCAGGAGGTTTTTTGTTGTTGTTGTTTAACTTTTTTTTTTTTTTGCAGTACTGGGGTTTTTTTTTAATTGGAAATTTTTAATGTACACCTTAATGTGATTCATTCTGACATGCTTTTCATTGTGACATTTCCATATATGCATTTTGTTGTACATTATTCATGTAGGTTCCCCCTTACCCTCTTGCGCATGCCCCCCCCCCGTCCCACCTCCCCATCAAAGACTTCTCTTCCATTTACTTGTTTTTTCATGGTAATATTTTTCTATATATTCTTGGGTTCCAGATCTGTTTAAGATAGAAACTTTTTCTATCTTAAGATAGTAGTGAACTATCTTTTTACCTTGTCAGAACTATTACATGCATTTTCTAGACCATCTATACTAATACCATTCTTAGCTTTTTTTTATTCTTTAATATGAACTGACCTTTGTATAGGATTTTTTCCTTATAATTTTGATTCAGCTCCCACCTATGAGTGAGAACATGTAGTGTTTCTCTTTCTGAGCTTGTGTTCATTCACTTAAAATAATTTTCTCTAATTCCATCCATTTTTTTGCGAATGGCATTATTTCATTTTTTTGATTGCTGAGTAGTATTCCATTGTGCATATGTACCATAGTTTTTTTATCCATTCTTCTGTTGAAGGGCACTTTGGTTGATTCCATATCCTTGCTATTGTGAAAAGTGCTGCATTGAACATGGAGATGCAGGTGTCTCTGTGGTATGATGACCCATCTCCCTTTGGGTAAATTCCCAGTAGTGTTATAGCTGGGTCATATGGTAGGTCTATTTTTAGTTTTTTTTAAGATACCTCCATATTGATTTCCACAGTGGTTGGACCAATTTACAGCACCACCAACAATGTAAGAATGTTCCCTTTTCTATGCAGCCTTGCCAGCATTTGTTGTTATTTGTTTTATTGATCTTGGCCATTCTTACTGGTGTAAGGTGAAATCTCAGAGTTGTTTTGATTTGCATTTCCCTAATAGCTAGGGGGGCTGGGATTTAGCTCAGTTGGTAGAGCGCTGCGCTGCAGTCTCTGAGGTCCCAAGTTCGATTCCCAGCACCGCAAAAATGGGAGAAGGGCCTGGCAATCCACTCCCAAGGCAATCCCAAAACAGTCTGCCATTGAAAACCCTATGAGGGTCGCTATGAGTTGGATACCGACTCGACGGCACCTAACAACAACAACAACAATAGCTAGGGATGTTGAGCACTTTTTCATGTGTTTCATGGCTTTACGGACCTCTTCATTTGAGAACTGTCTACTCAGTTCCTTTGCCCATTTGTGTATTGGCTTATTTGTTTTCTTTGGAATTTTTTTCTTGAGTTCTTTATAAGTTCTAGTAATTTGTCTGATGTATAGGATGCGAAGATTTTTTCCCATTCCGTGGGGGTTTCCTTGACTCTGTTAATTGTTTGTTTTGCTGTACAGAAGTTTTTTAATTTCATGTAATCCCATTTGTCTATTCTTGTTGCAATTTCTTGAGCAATTGGAGTCCTATTAAGGAAATACTTTCCTATGCCTATATGATGAAGTGTATTGCCTATCTTGTCTTCTATAAGTTTTAAAGTTTCTGGTTTTATGTTGAGATCTTTTATCCATTTTGAGTTAACTCTTGTGCATATTGAGAGATGAGGGTCAGTTTTCATTTTTCTGCATGTGGATGACCATGTTTCCCAGCACCATTTATTGAAAAAGCTATTATCCTTTTTCCAGTTTACTAAAGCAGGAGGGTTTTGTTGTTGTTGTTGTTTTGTTGTTTTTGTTGTTTGCGGTATTGAGCCCAGGATTTGCATGCTCTGCAAGTGCTGGACCACTGAGCTGCACCCTCAGTCCATTTTCTTACTTTTTTGAGACAGGGTCTCACCAAGTTACGCAGACTGCGTCTGGTCTCGAACTTGTGATTCTCCTGCTTCCGCCTCCCAAGCTGCTGGGATTACAGGTATGCGCCACCACGCCCGGCTAAAGCAGGAGGTTTTTAAGAAATTATTTTCTTGAAATGCATGTTAAAAATGTTTTATATATTTGTATAATTTTTCCATTATATGTGAGTAGCAAGAAATTAGAGATCAGTGAAAGTTGTGGTGGTTCTTTTTTAAATTGTGATTTTCATTCTTTATCTTTCTCAATTTTCTCCCTGGTCTTGGCTGATCACTATTAACCTTAAATTGAATTTTTAGAAATTTCTGCCTACCGTTTTTGTGAGTGAGCCAACAAATCTTTATTTTTATTGTAGTTAGGTGCCTTCTACTTGTGTCCAACTCATATTGACCCTATGTACAACAGAACAAAACACTCCATGGCACTGTGCCCTGACCGGCACTATTTCAGTGCTTCTCTGATATTCATAGAGTTTTCAATGGCTGATTGTTTCAGAAGTGGGCTGCCAGTTCCTTCTCCTGTTTTTGCAGTGCTGGGGATTGAACCCATGGCCTCCGAACACATAGAACAGCCCTCTACCGACTGAGCTAAGCCCCAGCCCCATCTTTATCTTTAGGAGGACTGTCATAAATGAGGGCCTAGGCATAATTTTCTCTCTTAGTGTTTGACCTTGTTAGTGGTAATTTTGGTGAGTATAACTGGTTGTTTTGTTGTGTTTTGTTTTTTACCTTAGGTTTCTTTTTGTTGTGTTTTTAAGGAGTTGATGAGAGTGGGCAGGTATAGGTTCATCTTAAATTAAAAACAGCTTTAACAATACAGGTTATGAAATACCATGTAGCAAACTCAACATTATGTAGATCTGAGCAAAGGCTAAGTCAATATCATCTTTTGTTATAGTAATTTTAATCTTGAAGTAATGTTCTTTGTCATCTATGACCATGTACTTTCTGTGAGAGAGCATAGCTTTAATATTTGTTTACATGCTTCTTTCCAAATAATTTGTCAAAATAACTTGATATAGTTAGATTTATAAAAATAGAATATATTTGTATAATGCCAGTCAGCTGCATTGCTTTAAACCAGGGCTTCATACCTATGAAAACTTTGGTTGAGGTTCAGGTGTGGGTTCAATATATTAAAATTTAGAGTGTTCAGGTTTGGGTTTAAAATTTTAATCATATGTAGATAGATGAAATAAATTTTTTTCAATTATTTTTTCATTTTTTAAATAGCTAATGATGCCACTCCCTAAAAAAAACCCCTAAAAACAAAAACACAAAAACCCCAAACCATTAAAAGCTATACCTGAACTCAGGTTTTCACTTGGTTTGGGTTCGGGAAATCTTTTTTAAATGCTTGAACCGGACGATTTCAGAGTTCAGATTTGGGTTCAGTTTAAAGCCCTGCTGTCTGCACATAGGATTTAAACTTAAGCCCAAACTGAACCCAAGCCTCCTACATTTTAATGTATTGAACCTGCACTCAAACCTCAACCCACTTTTTCACAGGTTTAAAGCCCTGCTTTAAATGGCGATAATAATTACATATTGTTAATATAAATCGTAATTCAAAATTATTTCAGGAGAAGCAAGTCCAAATTATGTATATGTCAAAACAGTTGCAATTTAAGGCCAAATGTGGTAGTGCATACCTGTAATCACAGGGACTCAAGAGGCAGGAGGATCTCAAGTTCAATGCCGGAGGCCTTAGCAAGACCCTGTCTCAAAATGTAAAAGGGATTGGGGGTGTGGTTCAGTGGTAGAGTACTTTGCCTAGCATGTGCAACTTAGGTTCCCTCAGAACTGAAACAAAACAACAAAAAAGCCCAGTTGCGATTTAAGGATAAATGCATTATAATTGCATAAGCTTATTGTGTCTTACAAAGTTATTAATGGGAAAATGATAGTTAGGGACTGTGTCATTCATATAATTTTTAATGAAAATATATTAATTGAATTAATTTAAATCAGTTAAAGGGGAAAACAGTATTTTGTTCGTATCATTCACTTGCTATGCAAGTCCCTCACTGTGCAACATCGTCCTGTAATGAGTGGATTAATAAAAATTTTCTGAAAGAAAAATTTAAAAAATACTTATGGGTGTATTTCTTCTTGGTGTGGCTATCATTGAATGGATCAGAAATACTTGCCAAAGTTTTTTAAATAATGTAATCTTATTGTTATCACACTATACTGTTTAAAGCCGCGTAGGTCTTGGATAGGTTTTAACAACATGAAGGACTATGTGTCATCATTGTTCTCTGATGCATATTTATTTATGCACTGTGTACAGCACTCAGGAACACTGGCCTAGAAACCAAACTGGCTCTGTGATCTTTAAATGTATTATCCATTTTCTCCAAAGAGCCAGGAATGGCCAAGAGTTACCTGGGACACACCCTTGAGTATAGATGGAGTCTTTACTCCAGCCTCCTTTTTCTTTTCTTTTCTTTCATTTATATTATTTATTTACTTATTTTAATTTTCTTTATGGACATGTTTCACCCAGCTTGTAGAAACAGATATGAGATTAATTATAAAGAATCATTTCTTTGTCTACTTTATATTTTAAACACATAAAGCCTCCACTGACTTCTGTTATTGCCTTTTTTGTTTGTTTGTTTTTCTCTCTCTTTTCCTGCACAAGCACTCCTATCTGGACAGGGAAACCTCCCTTCTTCTGAGAAACATTGCAGGAAAACCTTCTCATTTGCTGACCAAGGTGATACCACTGCTTCCCATGTGCATGTAACTATTTACTGCCTTGTAGATAGAATGTAATTTCTGGTTTTGTGCTTTCAGATTATTGATTGCTTATTTCAGCACCATTGTCTTTAAAAGGGGTACTTTTTCTTTTACTGAAGGTAATTGTCTGATTTTAGATAGTATTGAGAGTAGAAAATACTTTTGGTGTTTTCACTAGTTTTTAAACTTTTGTAATTGCCTAGAAGTCTTCCAAGTATGTTGTACTTTTTCTAGTTTAATGTTGTACTGCATTTTAAAGTCTGAAAAACATTGCTTTAATTTTAACTTTACCTACTAAGGGTTTCATACTATTAGTTTCTTTAGTGAGCTTTAGCTTTGTAATTCTTGTTTACATTATCACCTCCTAGTTTAAAACATTTACTACGTAGACAGAATCTTGGTTTGTATTAACTTAGTTAAATTGGAAAAGACTGCAATTTAAATTTCTCAGTTCTCCCTCCTCAAGGTAGTTTGTCTAGCTGGGTTTTCATTGGGCTAGTATTTTCAACAATTTACAATCTTTTAGCAGTTATCATTAATCAGGGAATAATGTAAATAAGAAGCTGAATAGCTTTCTAGCTATTTTCAAGTGATGTCTTTATTTTATTACCTTATTTAAATGTAAAATTCAAGAATGTCACACTTATGGCTTCTGAAGAATGAATATACATAGTAATTATATATATCTGAGGATTTTTTATTTCTAATGTTATATACTTATGAAAGAAGTTAATAAACTAAAATGTCACCAAGAAGCAGCTCAAAGAGAGACGACTCTTTGATGAAACGAACAGTGAGATGCTTTGTCATGCCTGAGTTTCTTTAAGGCACGTTTATGAGTGGAGGTAGAAGTGGTTAACGATCAGGCAAGTGCAGAATCTAAGCAGGTCCTAGCCACATATTTATAACCATAGCAAAGTTTTTCTTTCCTTTTCCTTCTCTTCTGTTTATTCTGTCCCTTCATAGCTTCAACTAGGCTCCGTTCTAGATGAGATCTCTTTCTCCCCCCATCTTTATCTCTCCCTTTTTTCTGTTCTTCTTCTCCCCCTCCATTTCCTCTGCCCTCCGCCCCCCCGCCCCCACCACCCCATAGTTGAGAGCTATTAGAGTTTCCTGGAAGATTGCCAACATCTTGCTGGCACTTAAATCCCATAGTGTCTAGCCTCCTTAGGACCCACCTTCTCCCTGGGGACCCACAGTTTGCATACATCTTTTGGCATTTCTCTTTCTGCTTAGGATACTGCCATTCTCCCAGTTACCCAGGCTGAGCCCTCTGATCATCCTCAGCACCATTCTTCTCACTAACCTGTTAATGTGCACTGTCTTGTTTATAGGACAATAACGAATTGCCCGATTATTATTTCTTGGAATTTGTATCAGACTCACGAGCATGCATGTGCTATCACGCTGTATCTCAACCTTATCTCCTGCCAGCTGCTTGCTTTTGTGTTTAGTCTGATGGAAACTATAGTGTGAACATTTCTTTATAGTGAGTTAACAGGTTAATATCGCAGATCTGTAATGACACCTCTCATCATCTTCAAGTTTTATTGAGTTCACTCCATTTCATTCCCATTGCCTCTACCCTAATAGGCTCTTTTATCCAAGCTACTCCAGTTTTCAAGTGTCTGTCTGTCTTCGTGCATTCCTTACACTGCTCTCATATTAAGTTTAACATTTTAGCATTTCTGTTGTTTATTTATTCAGTAATAAGTATTAACCCATGTACTATGCTGGGTGCTAGGATATAACATTGTATAAAATGGACGCATTCCCTACTCTTAGGAAGTCATAGTCTACTTATGAAGATAGATAGTAAACTAACAAACAAGAGTGAAAAAATATTAACTTATGTTAAGTACTATGAAAGAAGCAAAGTAGAGAATACTAAGGAGAAGATTAGGTGTCTGTTTCATTTAGATGGTGAGATCAGAAAAGGCCCTAAGTGGATGCCATTTACACTAAATTCTGAAGGATGAAAAGAAGCCAACTTTTGGAAGAAGAGACTGGTTGAGAGAGAAAGAGCGTGGCATATTTGAGAAGCTGAAGAATGACCATGTTAAAAGCTACCATAGTTAAAGGAAGGTACAAGTGTCTCGAGTTGGGTTTGGAAAGGTAAACAAGAGCCAGATTATTCAAGCCGTGCTGAGGCATTTGTATTTTTCTCTAAATGCAGTGGGAAACTGTTGAATAATTCCATCCATTAAACAAAGATTTACCAGGTACCTTCTATGTGTCATTGCGTATGGCCCTGGAAATATGGCAGTGAACAAAACAAAGCTCCTCCCACAGGGAGAGTTCTTCTAGGCAAATTTTGGATAAATGAGGTCAGTAACTTCTTACCTCTTTCTGCCCAAGAGACAGCAATACTGACGGCAGTATCAGAGCCATTCCTGCCCACATCCTATCTTCACCCATTACCCAGCTAGTGGTGTTGGTGTATTTAGCCAATATCTAACTCTAGCTACCTCCTATATACTGTCCTGCTTACATGCAAAAAGAAATTTGAGCAAGAATGTGATTCATACCATAGAACCTAAACATTTAAAGTGGGCTTGGGAGCAAGCTGTGGGAGAGGTGGCAGAAATTCCTAGGCAACCCAGGACACAGAGGCCTCTCGGTTGAGCTTTCATCTTGGTGCTGATGTCAGTGCCCTCTCTTTGCTCCAGAGCACCTGCCATTTTTTGGTGCTGGGGATGGAACCCAGGGCTGTTAACATGCTTTGCATGTGCTCTTCCACCGAGCTACACCCAGCCCCATGTATGGCAGTCTGGCTCTCCCTACCAAAGAGCCTGTGACCCAATTCCCAGACCCTCCTCTCAGATGTCAAAGTTTAAGAACTGTTCTGATGTTAACCACTGTTTTCTATGCTTCAGAATAGATATTAAAATGCTTTTACCTTGCTGAGCCTCATTTTTTAAAAATAAGCAGTTATTATTTACTGGTAGCCCCAAGCTTAAGCTATAACTCTTAAAGACAGTAGAAACCGTGAGGTTGTGGTGGAAGGAATAAGTAGTCACTTGGGAAATACTTGTATGATCTTGGAAAGTTAACAGTCTTTCTAAGCCTTAGTTAATTGGTACAATGGATATTTTATTATGATTTAAAAGAGATACCTCGTGTAACTTGCCTCATGGTGTAAAAAGTTTTAGGTATTCAGATAATGTTAGTTCTCAGTGAGTCTATCAAGTTAATGATTTCAGAGGAAATAAACTAGTTATTTTGTTTCTAAGCAGTGTTACAAAATAGACCATTTAATGTATATTCAATTTTGTCATTCCAAGTTCTCACTGAATCATTTTAATTTATGTAACTCTTTAATTGTTATAATCTATGAAATAAACTAAATTCAAAGAAACTGCTGACCACTATTTAGCCCCTTAATTTCAGGTTGTCCTGAACCCTGTTACTGTTACTGTTGTGTGCCGTCGAGTCAGTATCCGACTCATAGCGACCCTCATAGGATTTTCACCCAGATGGCCTTAATTTCTCAGTTGAAGGCATTCACTATCCATCTCTTAGCAGCTGTGTAACTCTCTAAATACACGTATTCTGATTTTTAAACCACAGAGAATGTTCTAACACTTGTAACCACAGCATTGGTTTTCATTTAATCATAAGATCTTCTCCCAGCTTTTGTCCTTTATGTAAATTTGAGGACGCTTGGCATTTGATGGTTATTGATAGCCACAGGGGAGTTTTTCAATAGAAAATGGGTTGTCTCTTGCTCTTTTAAGAAAAGGTGTAGGAAAGAAAGTTGTTTGTATATGGATAAGGTATTTTTTACTTATGTTTAAAATAGTTGTGAGACAATTGAAGAAAGGGATAGTCAAAAGATAACGGGTAGGAGACTTAAGACCTGAATGGTCAGCAGAGCGTGAAATGAAAACAGCTTTGTCCTTAGTAAAAGTCACTGAACATAGTTTCTCATTGCCTTTATAAATAAACTATTGGAAGTCTTTTGAATGTATCAATATATAACACTAAGAGTTTACAACAATTTATTCCCAAATTGTTCCGGTTAAAAGATATGGTTATGGCTTAACTATTGTAGATACAAATAGAACTCACAGAGGAAGAGCTTATTTCCCACACAAAGCATAAAATACTGGGAGTCATGCAATTTGATTATTTTCATTTCCCAGTTTTACTCCAGTAATAACACTTACATACTAAAGGAGGTATTGTTTCCTCAAAAAGCTTCTAGCAAGGATTATCCTTGTAATAAACTGAAGAATAAACCAAGATTTGCCTATGTTGAAATTAAACTAGTTCTTAAATTTGAATTTGATGTAGTTTTTTACATAGACCAATCTATGTATCTATAGAAAAGTAGCATTTGAGCAAATAAAAAAATAGCTGAATTTGGGATTGTTAAAACAGTCCCACCTAACTGCCTCATATAAAAATGTTATATTGATGATTAGGAAGTCTGATTGGTTTAATGTTTGTTAATTGGTTGCACAGGTCTCTTCCAATGTGTAGAGCAGGAAGTGATCTATAATTGAATAACTTTTTATGTCAGGGTTTCAAAAGATAACACTGTGTTATATTGTGTTTGATAAATAGTAGTATACAAAAATAAAGTGGGAGCATGAAAATACTGCTTTTGTATTTATAACTAATATCAGAATATAACATTTAAACTTTTATATTTTTAAAGACTTTTTAGATCATTGTTAGGTTCTGGCATGTATCTACCATTGTAATAGCATACCCAATAGTTCCATTGCCCTAAAAGTCCTCTGCGTTGTCAGTGTTTTGGACTTTGGCTATTTTAGTAAGTGGAGAGTAGTATCTTGTTTTAATTTGCAATTTCCTAATGACAGAGAATGTTGACTGTATTTTCATATGCTTATTTTCTGGCAGCATATCTTTGGTGAGGTGTCCAAATAACATCTGAGTGTTTTGTTGTTGTGTTTTGTTTTAATGGTTCAGGTCATTCATTTCTTGAGTTTTAAAGGTTTTTTCCATATTTTGGACAGTCATACTTTATCAAATATATCTTTTACAGATGTTTTTCTCCCATTCTGTGTGGCTTACCCTCACTTTCTGTGGAGTATTCCTTTTTTTCTTGAAAACAGTTTCAGCTGTAAGCATAATTTATAAATTTCTGCAGCTTAGTTACAATATTGTAAAGAATTTGGACATTTAAAAATTCATGTTTGTATTCCAAACATAAAAAGCATTGATACCACATACCAGTATTTCCTCATCAAACTTTAAATTTACTTTTCAGCAACATGAAATGAAACTTATGGATATACTTCGGTATATTTTCTTTGTAGTAGCTATGCGTGCCAATGTAAGGATGAGGAAAGGAGAAATGCTTTCCAGAGGTTTTACGAAATCACTTACTTGATAGTTGATAAAGTATTTGAAATTCCTTTATAGAGCCAGACTGTACTCATCAAGTGTGTGTGTGTGTGTGTGTGTGTGTGTATGTATGTGTACATATATATATGTATGTGTATATATGTATATATGTGTGTGTGTGTGTGTGTGTGTGTGTGTGCATATATATATATATATATATATATATGGTTTGGTAGTTTACCTAATAATGACTTTTTTCTAGAAACTGAGAGTTTTAATGACAGTAGTTTAAATTTTCTTTTATAGCCAGTCTTCCCCTACCCTCCAGTGCTGGGGATTGAACTCAGGGTGTTGCACATGCTAGGCAAATACTCTGCCATTGAACTGCATCCTGCTTTAAAAATGAAAAGAATTATTTTATGTTAAGATGTAGTCAATGCATTTTATGATTGTTTATTTGCATAAAGGATAGGGAGAATAGAGTAATCTTTTAGTCAAAAGAATATATCTATCATTAGTATAAGAACTGAATCTTATCTTACCCCTGTTGTTAAAATAAAGTTCTGTGTTCTCTGATTAATTGGGTTTACAGATAGTATTTCCAGACCTTGGTTATTATGTTAATTTACTGGCTCCATTCAGTGAAAGGGATCAGATTTCTGGCAAAAGAGCTCACTGCCTTCCCCAACCATTGTTTCTCTGTTCCACGGAGGTGTAAACTAAGCTTGAAATGAGGAGAAGCAGCCTTGCTTATGAAATAGAAAGAGAAGCAGTTCCTAAATAAAAATTCTGTCAAAATTTAGGTGAACAGGAAATAAATCTATTAAATGAATTGAACTTTGGGGGTTTTTGACCTGGAAGTTTTAGCTTTTTGGTCAAGAATAACACGTGAATTGTTGGTTTTAACCACAATCCAGGGGGAAGTTAAAGTTTGGCTGATATAATTAGGTTTTTCTTTCTAAAAAAAAAAAAAAAGGATTATATAAAATGACAATTTATATTTTTCTTGGAATTTTCTTAGATATTTTTCAGAATAATCAAAAACTTAGAAATTCTTTATAAACAAGAGTTTACTTACATAAGTTTTTTTTTCAATTGGAGATTAATGCTACAGTGTATTATGGCCTATTGATGGAAATTACAAGTAAGTACTAGTATTGGAGTACTTGTGTGCTGTTTTAGAAAAAAGACAAATGATTTACTTTTAGTTCTTTATAATTTTTTTAGTATTTATAATCTAAGTTTTCTGAAGTACAAGTTACTGGAAATAAAGTTATTTGGAAAGTTATATTTAGCATTTAAAGAATCTTATCAGTGAATTAATAGAAATAAATTTGAATTTAGTGATATGATTATATTGTATGATTTTTTAAAACAGAGTAAAACTTACGATTTAAGGTAGGCTTCTATATTTACATTAGTGTATTAATAAGAATGTACCTACATTTTTTTAAGGATTTGTATATAGTTGCAAATAATTAGATAATTATTTTTTGCTGTGTGTGTTTTTATGATGATACATTTTTAGTGCAGTAGAAGAAGGCATTAATACACAAAAGCTTGCCCATACTTTGGAGGGAGTGTAACTTTAGATTTGAGAGGCTGTAAAAGTATAAGAAGGGCTATTGATGGCCATTATACATTGATGTTTTCCCATATTCAGATCTTGAAGTTCATTTGCTTTATGTTGACAGAATCAAACTTAATAATTTACTATATCACAGATTTCTTTCTTTTCCTCTGGGATATGGAATCTGATGGTATTGGAAGACATTTTCAATTCTGCCTTTATAAAAATGTTCCTTTTTTTTGCGATATGCCTGGTCTCATTTTGTAAACAGATATTTTTTAAATGTGCTCTATATAAGTGTGTGGTGTGTTCTTAATGAAATTCAATGCTAGGAACATCCTTAAAGATAAAAAAAGTTTCTCAAATATTCTTATCTCAGCAGTAGTTTATCTGAATTGCTTTATGTTCACAGGAAGAACAGGCAGCAAAATTGAAAGCTGAGAAGATCAGAGTTGCCCTAGAGAAAATTAAAGAGGCACAAGTGAAAAAGGTGATGCGGCCTTTTGCCTGGCTCGTTTTATGAATTTATGAAGAATTTCCTTGTTTATGTAATGTTCCTCTAATTTATGGAGAGGTGAAGGGTTATTTCTTCCTAATAATATATTTTTCATGTGTACTATTTTTTTGTGTGGGGGTAAAACGTATTACAAAAGGAATACCTTTGCTTCTAATTCTTCTAAGAGTAAAACAGACCAGGGAGGAAGAGGCAGGAGGATTGCAAGTTCAAGGCCCGAGGCAGCCTGAGTAACTTAGTGAGACTTTGTCTCAAGATAACAAATGAAAAAAGGGGGGCTGGCCATGCAGCTTAGTGTTAGAGCACTTGCAAAGTATGCATGAGGCCCTCAGCTCAACACCTCAGTACCGTTAAAAAACTAAAATAAATAAATACATAAAACAGAATAGCCTTAATTTGATAACTTGCTTATTATTATATATTTTAAAAGATTTTAAATTTAGGTAGGTTACAGTGGTACTACATTTTAGCCTATCTTTTTCATAGTAAAGTCATTACTTGTGCTTTAATTTACATTTAAAGACATTAATCAGAATCTTACTCAATATTGCAAAAAAATCCTTTTCTAGAATGCCGTTTTTTGGTTTTCATTTCATTTTTACCTGTTACAGCTGGTGATTAGGGTCCACATGTCTGATGACAGTTCTAAAACAATGATGGTGGATGAGAGGCAGACAGTGAGACAAGTGCTGGATAACCTGATGGACAAATCCCACTGTGGTTACAGTTTAGACTGGTCGCTGGTGGAAACCATTTCTGAGTTACAAATGGGTTAGTAATGTCATTGCTTTAATTGCTTATTAATTTCAGTGTAATTCTAACAGTTTTCACATTGATAGAAGCATCTCAAGACATCTTTACATTTTTCTATAAAATTATGAGGCAGTTTACCTCTTTATAATTTGTCTTTTTACATTATTCTTTTTCCTTAAGTATTTGGAGAGTTCTTTTAATATAAGATCATTTCTAGTTCACTTCAGATTTTAAAATAGTTAAAGATTAGCTTAAGGCACAACACAATATTTTTTTCTTTCAGGCAAATTGTTGGCTACCATCGAGTCAGATCAGACTCACAGCAACCCTATGCACAACAGAACAAAACACTAACAAACACTGTGCCATATACATCACCTTTTTATGTTTGAGCCTAGTGTTGCAGCCACTATATTTCTTCTCATTTTGAATCATTGCCACATTAGCAAAAGGAGATTCCAAGGGCTTTACTCCATTCCCCTCATTAAGGTCACTTCTACTTTGAGGAGATAGCCCTTCCCCAGTTGTTTCTTGAATGGCTTCCAGCCTGGGGGGCTCATTTTTCTGGCACTATATTTAACAGTGCTTCTCTGCTACTCATAGGGTTTTTAATGGCTATTTGTTTTGGGAGTGGGCTGTTGGGTCCTTCTCCCTAATCTGTCTTAGTTTGGAAACTCAAGTAAAACCTTGGTAGCCCAGCTGGTATTTAAAATAACAGTGGAATAGCTTTTAGCATCACAGCAACACACCAGCCCCCAAAGCATGACAAACTGACAGACTGGTGGGGAGTCAGGTAATTGTCTTACAGAACGATGTGGTTACTAAAGGCTATTTTATTAATTTGCATTTGCACTGATGTCTCTGCACCAGCCTTTAACTGTCAGAGGAACATAAAATACATCAACAGCTTCCAAAGAATAGATATCTAGAACATGTTTTTTAACATATGTTCAGTATATAGGACACATTCTTTGATACCCAATTTGGAAATTAGAAAATGTATTTACAGTTGAAATTAAGCAATATTCCTGGGTCAAAGAAGAAATCATCCTGCAAGTTTTTTGAATGCTGAGGACTAAATACTATTGAAAATACTTGATAACAAAATCAGTAAAATTCAACTACATACACTTTATTTTTTAAGGATGTGATGGGAAAAAAGCTAAAGGCTGAAGAGTAATAGTACTGCAAGTCAGAAGTCCTAGATTATAGTCCCAATTCTTCCATGTATCAGCTGTGTGATGTTTGTTAAGTCCCTTCACCTCTCTAGGGCATGTTTCTTTGTCTGAAAAATGGGAAGACCAGATAATCTGTAAAGGCCAATGCCTGTAGCATCAATTAAGATTCTGTAGGGATTTGTTTTGTTTGTTTTTGTCGTTACTTTTTGGTGCTGGGGATTGAACCCAGGCTCTTGCACTTGCTAGGTAAGTGCTTTACCACTGAGCTATATCCCCAGCCCAATACAGTAGTTATGATGTGAATTATGTCACAAGATTTCATGTCTTTTATGCAGTTCTGATGAATGCTAACAGAATATTGATATTTTATTTGGGGACAGAGAGAATCTTTGAAGACCATGAGAACTTGGTTGAAAATCTTCTTAATTGGACAAGAGATAGCCAAAACAAGCTTATATTTATGGAGCGTATAGAAAAATATGCACTTTTCAAAAACCCACAGGTAGGACTGAATGATTTATAGATGTCAACGTTTCTTAAGTGTATTTTACTGTTCTAGTACTGCTAAGTTAATGGAGTTGAAAGTCTGGCAGCCTTCATTGAAGCACTCTAGCTGCAAAACCCCACGAGAGCATTCATAACTACTACTGAGGTAGAAGGTAAGCTGGGCCCAGGTGTCAGGCCTTAAAGAAGTTGTCAGTCCCACAGAGTCAGACAGGATGAAGCCTTGTAGAAGCACAAGGTGCTTCAGGGAGTTACCAGATTTCTCCGCTCTGTAAATCTAGAGCTGTGTTGAACCCAGCAGTTTATTTGGTTGAGTTTCTCATCTCACCAAAGGAAAAAATCTTTCTTTAGCCATTTAGCTGGTTGAAAATTTATTTTGACTTGTTTTTTTGAGAATTTTTTTTAAATCCCGGTAACCTTGATTATAAATTGTTCCACATTTTAACATGTTACCTCTAACATGTTTCCTTATTCCAAAATAATGTATGAGTTAGTAATTCTCAATACCTAGATATTTCACAAATATCAGTAGGTGAGGAAAAACAAGAACTCCACAATAAAAAATAATGAGAAAATTAGCAGCAGTGAAAAAAATAGCAGGTATTGAATAGTTATCCTTCAGACTTAATCACAGCATATTTTTTAGTGAGGAATACACATTTGGGAATATCAACAGACTTTTTTGTAGAGAACTGAAAAATAATTATACTAATGATTACAATTCAGATTTTAGTTGAACCAAGCAAATGAGATTATTATAGTCACAGAATTTTGGATTTCTTCCTAAAAAGCCAGAGCATAAATTAAATTTTCTTCATCTGGGTGAGCATGCTGGCTCAGCATATTTTAAGGACATTTTCATTACTTGTTCTGCTTAAACAATTTGTGAGCCTTTGAGGTACCTTCAATATAGCTTTTGTTACAAAATATACGTCAGCTATTGCATGTAATGCCCCCTCAGTATTTGGAGGGCAATTCATGGAATAATTCATGACAAGTGTCTAGGCAAGGAAGAGCCTGGTGTGGAATATTTTAATGATACCCATACACAGGGAGCTTTTTCTAAGGAATGCTCCCCTCACTGTGCACTGGCAAAAACTGACCTAGAATAGCTGTTACTCTAGAAAAAAATCATATATGTACTTTGTGCCAAGATAATAATACAGTGGGCTTATCCTTTAACTTTCATTGATTGTTTTTCCAGAATTATCTTCTAGGGAAAAAGGAAACAGTTGAGATGGCAGACAGAAACAAAGAAGTGTTACTGGAGGTAAGACTCTCATTGCCTTTTCTTCTGCACATTTTAAAATTACAATATTAAGCACCTTTTGAAGTCTGCTATATTAGTGCTCCATACTTACAGTCATAATTGTAACTAGAGAAGCCCATACTAGAAAGTTTGTTTTTTGAGCCAGAGTCTCCCTCATGTAGCCTAGGCTGGCCTCAAACTCAGGATCCTCCTGCCTCAGTTTCCCAAGTGCAGGGATTCAGGCACGTACCACCATAGTTCTTTGATAGTACGAGGGAGAGAATTCAACTGTGTGGACAAGTTAAGCCACTGACGAACATTTTTAAAATGATTCTTTTTTGCCAACCAGTATTCTAGTAACCTTAAAGGAATAACAAGGTTTTAGGGGTTGCCAAGTGGGGGGAAGGGCTGGCTGATGAAAGACGTGGTTTTTCAGGGAGAAATTTGAATATAACTAATTGTTCACAAAATATCTCAAGCCTTAGTCATAAATAACTCAAACAGCTCTTTAAATCACATGACCATTTTTTAAAAAATCTCCTTATTTTGCAGAGTAATAAATTTAAACATAATTGAAGTTCTGCTTTTTCTTTTTGCTGATTTTAAAGAACTAAAATCACAGAAATTAGAATATTGAAAACCTAGATAAATTATTACCAATAAGGCAAGTAGGAAAGTGATGATCAGACCTCAGCTTTTCAATGTGATACTAGCTACAAGTCAGGAAGTCTTAGCCAGACATGATGATGCACACTTATAATCCCAGTACTCAGGAGGCTGAGGCAGGAGGTTCACAAGTTCAAGGCCAGCCTGGGTTACATAGCAGGTTCAACCAAAAAAAAATAAATCTTTGTAATTCCTAACTTTTCTATACTTTTTGAGGAGAAAGAAATTAATTCAGGCTCAAAATGTCCTATGTTGTGTTTAGTGGGACTTTTTTTTTTCATTTAAAAATGCATAGTTTTTAATTTTGTCTAAATATAGACAATGGAATTCAGAATTTTGAATCTGCTTATGTTCTTTTCCACACCTAGTTTAAAAACATGGGCTAAGGGTTTGTCTCAATGGTAAAGAACATGCCCAGCCTGGCAGAAGGCCCTGGGTTTGATCCTCAGTACCAGTACAAAAAAAATTTTTAAACCAAATTTCTTCTTTGTCTTAGACCATATAAATCAATATACTTTTAAGATTGTTATGAAATCATTCACTTAGCATGTTCTTTTTAATTATTGTTTAGCTTGAGAGCTAATGTTTTGTTAATACAGAGAAGAATAAAGTTTAGTGCTTACATTAGCCCAGTTATTTTTATTAAATTTAGTGTAACAATGCTGTTTAGAACTGCAATTTAAACTATTATATGCAATTCAGCTGATGTTTTAAGTTAGTTTTTCTTCAAAACAGTGTTAGGTAAAAGTTCATAGGCAAAAATTCATTATTATATTTATGCCTAACATTTCTACTTATTAAATATTTAGGATTGCCATAGTAGTTCCAAAATAAATTCATATTATGTTTAGAATAGATAGTTCTAGTTCAGGTAAAATTGTTTGTTTGTTGTTGTTAGGTGCTGTCAAGGTAGGTCCAGCTCAGCAACCCTATGCACAACAGAATGAAACACTCCCCAATATTGTGCCATACTTGGCACTATGTCAGTGCTTCTCTGCTATTCATAAGGTTTTCAGCGGCTGATTGTTTTGGGATTGTTTTAGGAATGGGCTGCCATGTCCGTTTCCCATTTTATTGCAGTGCTAGGGATCAAACCAAAGGCCTCAGAGAGTGCAGAGCAGCATTCTATCAACTGAGCTAAACCTCAGCCTCCAGATAAAATTAGTGTGGTTTTAATACAAAATTATTTGGTTTAATTATAGTGTTATGCATTTCACAGGAGTAGACACCTCTTTTTTTCTCAAAATGCAAGGATTGTAAGTCTTCCCAAATCATCTTTTTGTTTGTTTGTTTGTTTGTTTTAGGAATGTTTTTGTGGAAGTTCTGTAACTGTACCAGAAATTGAAGGCGTCCTTTGGTTGAAAGATGATGGCAAGAAGTCCTGGAAAAAGCGTTACTTTCTCTTGAGGGCATCTGGTATCTACTATGTCCCTAAAGGAAAAGCAAAGGTGTGTCCTTTGTGTAGGCTTTTGAGTATCCCTCATTTTGCCAACTGCTTTTAATTTGTAGTGAGTATGCTGCCGTTTCCAGCTCATATAGGACACACAGAAGTTGGCTTTATTTATCAATGTATAGTAAAGAAGAGGAAACTCAAAAATTTTCACTTCTCTGATTATTAGTTGAGCACACCTCAATTCTCTTACCAAATTTAGATCATAGCTTTATTATTTTGGGGAGTCTTGCCAAAGTAGTTTTTGTTTTCTCTTTGGAGAGAATAGCTTTCTGGGATAACAACCATTTCAATCTTGAGTAGTATTCTTTTGCTGATGGGTCCCTACGTATAGCTGTCACTTCTGTGCTTATTTGGGGCCAGGACCATTTTAAGCATTTTACAGTATCCTCTAGTCTTACAACACTCCTGTGAGCATAAATTGTTGCCCACAATTAACTGGAGAGGAAGCTCCCAGCTGAGAATCACTATATTTGAGATATGCATTATAGGCTTTGAACTACTGGGTATTTTCTTGTTTTTTCGAGGGGGCTCTACAAGCTCGATAGTATTTTACATAATCATTGCTATATTAAAAGTGTTTTTTAAATGCTACCATTTCCAAAAACCTCAGTGTTCATTATGAATGGCAAGACAATAAGCAAAATGGACTGCCTTTTTGGTTACATAGTGGGTGATAGGAGAAATGTTTATAGAAAATCTTACTGTCTTATCCTCTGCAAAATAGCAGTAATTTCTACTTAGAGTTTTGATTCTTAACTAAAAATTGTTACAAGGTATGATATTTGGTTGTTTGCATGTTATGGTTAATTGAATTTGGGGGGTGTTTTATCTTAGGTCTCTCGGGATCTGGTGTGTTTTCTCCAGTTGGATCATGTCAATGTTTATTATGGCCAGGACTATCGGAACAAGTACAAAGCTCCTACAGACTATTGTCTGGTGCTAAAGGTAAACACATGTCTCTCTTTAGGAATTTCAATTG
Organism: Pedetes capensis; assembly: GCA_007922755.1. Lineage (NCBI taxonomy): Eukaryota > Metazoa > Chordata > Mammalia > Rodentia > Pedetidae > Pedetes > Pedetes capensis. Next base: position 4,637 of record VMDO01002975.1, on the reverse strand, counting down.
ATGTTAGATATAGGATATTAGACATTTTAGAATAGTTTGGATCTCCATCCAGCATACTATTTTCGCTTTATTCTAAAAGGTTTGAAAAGGAACTATAGGACTGGAGGTGGTTAGGCACTTGCCTAGCATATGCAGACCCCTGGGTTGTATTGCCAGTACTGGAGTCAGGAGGGGATGTGAAAGGTGGTAAGAAAAAAAGTGTGCACTTCCACAGCTGACCCTTAGCCTGTTGGCCCTCATCACATTAGTGCAAATAAGGAGGGGATGCTAATTAAAAACGTGTAATTACAAATTTGAGATTCACTTAATAGTAGGCTTATTTTAGAAAAACTTAGAATTGAATGTGGGACCCATCTTTTGTGTTTTAGTTATTTTTCTGCTCTTATTCAGGAGAACCATCAGAGGGCACTGCCAAATTCAAAACTGACTGATTTTCATCTGGTCCAGAAATAATTTTATTCTCTCTCTTTTTCCCCCCAAACTATAGTCATAGTAGTCTATGGGATCTGAGCTGTTATTAGGGAGTTTTCTCCTCCTTCAATTGGGCTTTTGAGCTTCTCACATTAATTGTGTCTGTATTTTTTAGAAGAACAGACATTTTTTAGTGGTTTGGAACATTGGTTAAAAACTACATACAGAAATCCAGGAAAATTGTGGAGATAATTAAGTGGTCTTCATTTGCTCCATCTTAGTAAGGCTTTGGCTACTAGTTAGGTCTGTATATTTATATCATGCTTATTTCCCTATTCTGTGAGAATTGTCAATTGAGTTTGGGGAGTAGCATTTGTTTGGGATTTTGGGTAGAGTTTTGATTGCTTTGATGAAATTAGATGTATTGTAATGGCAGCCCTTTATTGGAATTATTTTCTTAGAGAACATCACTGTATCAGTCAGTTTGCTTTCAGGAACAAATAATTCTTTTTGTTTTATTTACTTACTTATTTTTTTGAGACAGAGTCTCACTGTGTAGCCCAGGCTGGCCTTGAACTTGGAATCTTCCTGCATCAGACTCCTGAGCACTGGGATTCCAGATTTTTGCCACCATACCTAGCTGGAACAAATAATTCTTAGAGTCAGTGCAAAGTAACCTCAGCCAGCAGGTTTTAAAATGAGGCCCAAGCTCCCCTTGCAAGTCCCTAAGGATGTAAATATTATTGTTAGATGCTATCGAGTCAGTATCTCACTCATATCAATCCCTTGTACAACAGATTAAACACTATTATCGGTGCTTCTCCGCTATTCATAGGGTTTTCGATGGCATTTTTGGAAGTGGGTTGCCGGGTCCTCCCAAGCCTATAGAACCTGGTGTTCCCAGGTGGTCTCCCATACAAGTACCAATCAGGCCTGACCCTGCTTAGCTTCCAAGATCTGACGGGATTGGATGCCACAGTGTACAGCTTCAGGCTATGTAAAAATTAGTTTTCTAATAATACTAAGATGGCTTTTGCCTTTTACATTGTCATTCTCTGATAAATATATAATGAGATTTTCTGAGAAGTTACATAACTATGGTGAGGGTTTTTTTGTTTTTTGTTTTGTTTTTTGTTTTTGTTTTTGTTTTTGCCATCTTGGCTAGTGTAATGCGTATATGTGTAATCTTGTATCTTAGTTTTTTTCTCAGTTTTAATTTCTAATAAGGTAAATATTGAAGGGATAGAAAAACTTTGCTTTTGTCCCCTTACAGTCTTATCTGGGCCCAAAAATTAAACTTACATAAGATATATTAACAAGAGAAAAGTATGATACAAATTTTACATGGCACAAGAGCCTGCATAAAGCAGTGAAGACCCAAAGCAGCAGTTGTCGTTAGGTGCCATCGATTTGGTGTCCAACTCATAGCAACCCTATGTACAACAGGTGAAACACTATTGTCAGCGTTTCTCTGCTATTCATAGGGTTTTCAATGGTGTACTGATTTTTGGGAGTGGGTTGCCAGGTCCTTCTCCCAAGCCTATAGCACCTGGTGTTCCCAGGTGGTCTCCCATTCAAGTACTAACCAGGCCCATTCCTGCTTAGGTTCTGAGATCTGACAGGATTGAACGCCACAGTGCTACTGCTGCAGGCAAAGCAGCAGTTAGGACTTCCTAATTTATATACTGAATCAGATAAAGAACAGTAACATGTGAAAATCAACTAAATTATGTGAGGAAGCTTAAAAGATAGTTTTGTTTTGTTTTGTTTTTAAAAGGTCTGTACAGAATTCGCTTGCTTTCAATTTCTCATCCTTGAGGATAAGAATGTTGTCTCTTTCTAGTGTAGGGAAGGCATCTTTCACATGGGAATTCCATCTTCGGTTTTTAAGATCAAAGTGATCTTTTTCTACCTGCTATTCTCAAAGTGGCTTTAATTTAAATCTAAATATGCATGTATATTTTTGACTCCTTCAATTAAGAGTCTGATAAGATGAATGCAATAAGAGCTGGTTACATCAGTGGCTCCTCCATTTGTCTGTCAGCTTGTCATGCAGTGGGAGCTTGCATGTTGCCATGACACTGAAAGCTATGCCACCAGCATTTTAGATACCAGCAGGGCCACCTATGGTGGACACGTTTCAGCCGAGCTCCTGACTAGGGAGAAATACCCAGCAGCCCACTCAAAACAATTAGCCATTGAAAACTCTATGAATAGCAGAGAAACACTGTAAAATACAGTGCCTGAAAATGAGCTTACCAGGCTGGAAGGCATCCAAGAAATGATGGGAGAAGAGTTGCCTCCTCAAAGTAGAGTTGACCTTAATGAAGGGAATGGAGTAAAGCCCCTGGGACCTCCAGCTCCTGATGTGGCACAACTCAAAATGAGAAGAAACACAGTGGCTGCAACATTAGGCTCAAATATAAAACAGTTGTATGTGTGGCCCAGTGTTGGGTAGTGTTTCTTTGTGTTGTATATATGGTCACTATCAGTCAGATCCAACTCGACAGCACCTAAGAACATGTCAGTGGCTCAGGATTGCCAGTTAGAACCCAGGTTCCCTCTTTCCTTGCTTCTTCTTTCTACATGTCATCTTATTGCTAGGCTGGCTCACCTCTGTCTTAAGGTAACTGCTCCAGTTCCAGACAGCACATGTAGACTCAGCAAAATTCAGCAAAAGTGGAACTATTTCTCCTTTCTAAGAGAAAGGAACTACTTCCCAGCCACTACCCAACAGCCCTGCCCTTCAGGGTTACATTTCTCACTCCTAAAATTATCACTGACATGGATAACAAAGCCATTGTGCTTTTTCCCTTGCTAGTCAGAACTCATACCTGGTGGGACACAGGCAAAGGGTGGGATTCTGCCAGACAAGTGGGGCCAAGGAGGAAGCTGTAGAGAAGGCAACTAACAGTGTCTGTTACAACCAGTGTTAATTACAGCCACTAGCTCACCTAGCCAGATCTAAAATTTCATTCCTAAAGAAAAGAGGCAAAATAATTCATTTCAGTGTGGTGGAGAGAAGGGAAAAGTAGCTCACATTTTGGGGTGGAATGTAAGCTCGAACTTCTCAAAGACTGTATTACATGACAATCAGGTAAGTAATAGGGTAGGGTATTATATAGTCTTATTTTTTTAATCTCTTACATGTCAGTTGAATCTCTTACATGTCAGTTGAATTTTCAAGACCATATATGTGTGTATGTGCTCCAAAGTAGTAGGTATTATACATTGTCATTTCCTTTGGTCCTTGGACTATGATGTTAAGTATTCCTTTTAGTTAGAGTCACAGGATTTATCCTTCTGAACCTAATTTTTGACATAAACAGAGGAATACAATCTGATAGCCAAATTCTTATGTTATTATTAATTCTCAAAATTTTCACATTTTATCAGAGAATACAAATTTTGCAAATCAAGAATCATTTTTAAAAAATACAGCTGTGACCTTTCTTTCTCACAGCTGTTCATCTATTTTGGAAACAGTGTTTTTGGAGTCTTTATGAATCTAAATATTGAGCTTATAGCTTTTAGCAATGAATTTCTCCTCTGTACTTGCTCTTCGCCCTTGTCTGATTTTGAAAGTGGCAGCATATGACCCCCATCTATCAGTATACATGAGAGTTAACTCAAAATGGATAAAAGATCTCAAAACCAGAAACTTTAAAACTTATAGAAGGAAAGATAGGCAACACACTCCATCATATAGGCTTAGGAAAGTATTTTCTTAATAGGACTCCAATTACTCAAGAAATTGCAACAAAAATAGATAAATGGGATTACATGAAATTAAACGGCTTCTGCACAGCAAAAGAAACAATTAACAGAGTCAAGGAAGCCCCCATGGAATGGGAAAAAATCTTCGCATTTTATATATCAGATAAAGGTCTAATTACTAGAATTTATAAAGAACTCAAGAAAAACACTCCCCCAAAAACAAACAACCCAATACACAAATGGGCAAAGGAACTGAGTAGACAGTTCTCAAATGAAGAGGTCCATAAAGCCATGAAACACATGATAAAGCGCTCAACATCCCTAGCCATTAGGGAAATGCAAATCAAAACAACTCTGAGATTTCACCTTACACCAGTAAGAATGGCCAAGATCAATAAAACAAACAACAACAAATGCTGGCGAGGTTGCGGGGAAAAGGGAACACTCTTACATTGTTGGTGGAGCTGTAAATTGGTGCAACCACTGTGGAAATCAATATGGAGGTACCT